>AYEL01086285.1:0-40414 GCA_000484575.1 Olivierus martensii
CCTCGTCCGGTTTTACTAACCGAAAATTAACGGTAATTTGTTAATTGACATCATAAAAGGAGCTTTGTTAGTAAGACTGATCTGTGTTTACAACTCGCGCTAATCGAATCTTTTATTGCGCTAACCGAATAACGGTATCAATTTTTTAAGTCGCGCTAATCGAATTCGCGCTATTCAAAGTCGCGCTAATCGAGGCCTATCTGTACTGTAATACACATTAAATAAGGTGTCATTAAGCAGAAAAACATACATAACCAAGGATGAAAATGTTGAGAAAAAAGGTTCGCAGGAACCTAACTCTATATTTCTCATAAGTACAAGTAGTATAACTTTTGTCCAAACTGGAGTATACATCCATGAAAAATACTTTCAAAGCGAGGTGAAAAATACGACGAAAGTAAAATACTTGAATGGAAGTGAGTATAATTTGATTGACTGTTTGAGTACCGTAATTGGTTGTTTAAGCGAATTATTCAATTATGGAGATTTTAGGTTGTGTATAAATAGTAAAAGAAATAAAGGTACAATGGTACCTTGGTTAATGATGGTAATCCACTCCGTCATTAACCAAAACCATCATTTATCCAAGGCACAATTTCCCTTAGGATTTAACTGAAAATTGATTAATTTGTTCCAGCTCTTTCCCACAACCATAGTAAATATTAAAAATGTAGATAAAACACATTTAAAATGTCCTAAAAATATGAAAAAATATTTATTTTTCCATATTTGCTACTATTAATAAAATGAATTGTTCATGAAAAAAGTTCTTAATTATCAATCTTCACCAGAAGGACAATTGGGCTCACTTCAGAGATTTTTGACAAATGAACCCGTAAACACTGATTAGCAACTTATAGATTCAACAATTATTATACAGATAAGATTTGATTTTGCCTTTTGATGGCGGAATGAACAGTGACACGCATTCGCTGATTTATTGTCTATATGAACTGTCCCATAAATACTGATTAGCAGCTTATAGATTCGACAAATGAATCCATAAACACTGATTAGCAGCTTATAGATTCAACGATTATTATACAGACGTAAACACTGATTAGCAGCTTATAGATTCAACAATTATTATACAGATGATAAATACTGATTAGCATCTTATAGATTCAACGATTATTATATAGATAAGATTTGATACTGATTAGCAGTTTATAGATTCAACGATTATTATACAGATGAGATTTGATTTTGCCTTTATGGCGGAATGAACAGTGACACGCATTCGCTGATTTATTGTCTATATGAACTGTTAAACAGTGACATGCACTCGCCGATTTATTATATATATGAACTCTAGGATCTTGAACAGCTACTGATAAGCAGTTTATAGATTCAACTCTTATTATACAGATAAGATTTGATTTTGCCTTTTGATGGCGAATGAACAGTGACACACACTCACCGATTTGTTGTTTATATGAACTGTATGATTTCAGACAGACATTTTTTCTTTAATGGAATCCGAAATTGCGACGTCACACCACTTGCAGATGTCAAGTAATATATAATACAAACAAACAATAGAATCAGACTTTGTTCACAGAATTTAAAATAATAATCATCTAGAAATCATCTTTAAGACACTAAAAACTAATGAACTGTTGCACATCTATTTTTAATTAAGTAATTTGTTTTCACTACAATATGTTAATTATCATATACTTAAATATATTTTTATATGGTTATAATTTTATTAATTTTAATAACGATATTGTCAGATATGAATTGATTCTGATAAAAAAAATAATGATTAACAACTGAGCTAATGAATCACATGACGCAATGACAAGCTGTTTTAGAGCTCTGTTTTGTGGGAAGTTCACATAATCAGGAGTCATAACCAAAGTCTGCGTCATTAACCAAGACATTTTTTTCTTACAACCACTTGTCGTTAACCAAGTACGTCATTTTCCAAGGCTGTTGTTAACCAAGGTACCACTGAATATATTTTTAATATCATGTTTACAAATATGATGATAAATCTTAGCATATATGTCAAAAATACTTTCAAACAAAAGTGAAATATACTTTCAAAAAAAGATGAAAGTAACTTTGAGTAAAATACTTGGATGACACTGAGTATAGTTTGATAAGTTATACCGATACGTCTTCATACAAATTCCGATACGTCTGGTATACAAATTCCCAATACATTCAGCATTACAAATTTAAAAAAAAAGAGGAAAGTAACTTTGAGTAAAATACTTGGATGGTACCAAGCATAATTTGATAAGTTATACCTAGGGATTGCAAATTTACCAACTTTTTCTATTACCGGTAATTCGGTAAAATTTTAAAACAAAATCGGTATACCGGTAAATTACCGGAAATTGTTTAAACTATGAATAAAAAATAAAAATTCATAATAATGATATTTGATTCTTATATACAGTGTGTGTGACAAAAGTATATGAAAAGAAATTGTATCTGAACATAAATAATATAAATAAAATTAATCAATTTTGCATCAAATTATAAGTAATACTTATACATGAATAATTTTTCACAATGGAAACAATTATAAAACTGTATCTGAACATAAATAATATAAATAAAATTAATCAATTTTACATCAAATTATAAGTAATACTTATACATGAATAATTTTTCACAATGGAAACAATTATAAAATAAATAATTAAATACGTGATCTATTTGTCAACATGTTTTAAAAAATAAGCACAAAAAACATAACTAATCAACACTTTGGTCTCTTAATTGTGATCTAATTTTTGTACAAAATAATCCCACCATAAGAAAATGGAGCAGTGGAATTCAATTGATAATCATAAAGTTGAATATTTTGAATAAATATGAAAAAGGATTTTAACAGAAGATAATTTTATTATACTAATAACCAAAAATATTTTTTGATTGAATAATATCTAATTATATCTAATGATTATAGATGGGATCTATGGTAGATTCTTTTACACTTGAATGAATAATATGTTTTTATTATAGGGAACATCATGATTAAGTTCATAATATTTTTGTCATAAAGTAAATATTTTGAACAATGCAATTGAGAGAAGCCATTTCTCTCTACTGCATTCTTCACTATTTCTTTTATAAAAAAATTACTACAAAATGTTGAAGTTTTATTTATTAGTTACCACACTAGTTGGTTTAATAATTATTAAAGAATCGTACACTCTTTGAATATATTGCCCCCTTATATTTTCCTGCTGAAAATACTTCGTTCTTTTTTAACGATTTTATTAATATTTTTTATTTTTGTGACAGAAGTGGATTATCATAAATAAAATCGTTAAAAAAGAACGAAGTAATATTTTTTATTTTTGTGACAGAAGTGGATTATCATATTGTATTTCTGTTTTCTTTTAATTAATAAGTTAAGTTTTTCTTTCATGGATAACGTAATTGCAGATGTCAAAGGAATTGTGTATACCGAATTTTTGGAATCAGCAACATTTACTATTTTTGTTTCAACCTGGCTGACCATAGTATGCATATCCTTTTTATTGCACGGATATATGCATTCAATCAATTCCGCGATTTTATTTCTGATTGTAGTTATACATGTTTTATTAAAAATTCCATAATCCTCATCTTCTCACTTATTAAGATCAGTATCAAAACGATGTTGCAAAATATCTGAATATACAGTTTGTCGTTCAATATTCAAGGCCTCCTTAAGTTCATTACTCAACATCGCATTCTGATCAGTTCGTCCAGCAAGAAATCTGCAAAATTTATTATATTTTAGAAATTAAACTTTTATTTTTTAAATGCTAGATTTTTAATAGAGAAAATTGATGTTTATAAAATAAATATTGTGTGGAAAGCAAATGAAACTCCAGCTGTATTATATAATTTAACTATATGTTCTTAATGACATTTTGCTTGATATTATAATAACTTTATAAAAGGAGTCTTATAAAATTCAGATTTTATGTTTAAGATTAATTTTTGCTTATATTTAATTATTATTGACAAAATATAATATAATGCTTCAAAAAAAAATTTAAAAATTTCTCCTTTTTGCTATGAACATAGTTTGTCATTAATTAGTGTTAAATAATTAAATAAATCATTAATGTAGATACAGCCAGCAAAGTTAAAAAAATGATTTAATTTGAATTAGATGAAAAACTTCATGCAGAAACTTTTGCAAAATAAAAAAAATAAAAGCAGATTAATTTAATTTATATTTTTATTAGAATTCAACATACTACTAATTTTCATAAATTATTAATTGAATCATTTGTGTGAATTATTGAAGTGTTAAACAATAAAGAATTGACACGGATATCAACCACAACTTCAGTACCATACATACATAAATCCAAACAGCTCAAATGCAATTAAAATAAATTTATTTGTTAAATATTTTTTGATCACCTTCTTTTAGTTTTAGGTACTAAAAAAATATGAGACATTAAGTTCTAAGTTAATTTCTCCTTTTAGTTTTGTGTACTGAAGAGGGTCAAATGATATTTTTTTAGTACCTAAAACTAAAAGGAGACATTAAGTTCTAAGTTAATTTCTCCTTTTAGTTTTGTGTACTGAAGAGGGTCAAATGATCGAAAAAGTTTTATGAATAAACTCATTTTTACTGCATTTGAACTGTTTGGATTCTTTTTACTATAGAGTTGAGTATAGTGTAAATTGTTTTTATTATTTATAAATTAAATATCAAACAAATTAAAAAATTATCTTTTTTTACTATGATTTATTGTTGATCATTTTTTTTTTTTCATTTAGCAACAAAAATTTTCAGAATTGAAAAGTTATATTTATCCTGCCAAACATAAAAACAAGACAAAGGATAATTTAACAGAATTGGTAAAACCAAAGCGTCCAATGAATGGTTTTATGTTGTTTGCTCGTAAATTTAGAGTTGTGTATTCCCAGAAATATCCAGGAAAAGATAACAGGTATGATGTAATTACAAAGATTTTCTATATTAAAAATTCATAAGAAAGTTGTTCATTGGAAAGTATCTATTGAAATGATGCAATATTTATAGTAATTGATTTATCATCGAATCATTGATATCATTAAGTAATTTATAAATACAGGGTGTTTCAAAATTAATATTGGGGTTTTGAGGCTTCATAGTATTTATTACATTTAACTTAGTTATAAATAATACATCAAATGAAAAAGAGCAACTCAAACAGTTTTTCCTATAAGTGTTCAATGTGAACATCTTTCGTCACACGGCACACATCAAGTCGATAGGCAAGTTCTTCCCAACCTTGATCAGTATGTCTGGAGTAATTGTTGCAACAACTGCTTCAATCCTGTTTCTTAACTCGGGTAGGTTAGCTGGTAGCGGAGGCACATACACATTATCCTTTATGAATCCCCAAAGGTAAAATCGCATGGCGTCAGATCGGGTGAATGTGGAGGCCATGTGAAACAAGCTCTGTCATTCGGCCCCTTGCAGCCAATCCAGCACTCAGGTACGACGACGTTTAACCAATCGCATACTGGGTTATGCCAGTGAGGCAGTGCACCATCTTGCTGCCAATTAAAGTTCTCTGGTTCAGCTTCTTCCAATTGAGGAAAGAGCCATAGTTCTAGTGCATCAAGATAAGAAACACCAGTTACAGTTGCTTCACTGAGAAAGAAAGGCCCATAAACTTTCTGCCGGGATATGGCACAGAAAACATTCAATTTAGGGGAGTCTTGTTGCAACTGTACCATCTCCTGGGGATTTGCTGACCCCTAGATGCACACATTATAAGTGTTCACATGTCCACTGAGGTGAAATGTCGATTCATCACTGAAGATGACACGATCCAGAAAATCTTCATTGTCATGCAGCAACATTTCGTTTGCATGCGCACAGGTATACCAATAAAACTGTTTGAGTTGCTCTTTCATTTGATGTATTATTTTGCGCCACAGGTATACCAATAAAACTGTTTGAGTTGCTCTTTCATTTGATGTATTATTTATAACTGTAAGTTAAATGTAATAAATACTACAAAGCCTCAAAACCCCGATATTCATTTTGAAACACCCTGTATTTTATTTCTTTATTAACATAGAATGTTGTTTTATTTATTATTAAAGCTCTGCAATATCAAATCACATCTCCTTTATGAAAATCATAATTATTTTTCATCAATTTTTGATGAAATTAATTTTTATGATAGTTCTTATAAATAGTATATAAATAATAAATTTGAAGAGAAAACTAGAGAATATTTTAAACTTACACTAGAGAATATTTTAAATTTACCAGATCAGGAACAGAGATCCTGAAATTTATTTCCAATAATTGAGATAAAGTTTTATTTTAAGAAATTGTAATATAATTTTAAATAATCTCAGCTGAAATATAGTATTTATTATTATTAAGGATTTTGTATTGAATTAGATATCTTTAACCTTTTCCGCTCCTTTTGTTAAAAAAAAAAAAAAAAAAAGTTTTTTACGTTCCATGAAATATGTAATTTGATACCTGAAATTTGATATTTTGCCATAACTTTATTATTGACTAAGGAGAAAGGGGACAGGTTGTCACGGCTCTCTCCTTAGTCAACATAATGTAACTAGCCCATAGCCTGAGGTCAAGCAATTGACCTTGGATGTACGCTGTTTGACAATAAATAAGCACCCCTGGTCTACTAGTTACTTGTTTCGATTGCAGATAATACAAAAATTACTTTATTGTTTAAATTTTTGTGTTATATTTTAAATATAACTAATATAAACAAGCAATCAGCTGATTTGAAAAAACTGTTGGACATTTCCCGCCACAATCTAGGACGCCGACTTCCGTGTCGATCGTCAAGCATGGTATAGGTTGCTTTGTTTCTCTGATAAGTTAAAATTTTTAAATAAAACTAATTTATCGAATTTTATATGTGAAAAAGCACTAAAATCATATTATTTACAAGGGGCCAAACTTTCCATAATTTATTGGAACAAAATATCGGTAAAGAAGTAAGGAACACAAGTTACTTATTTTGCAGTCGAAGTGAACGTCGACTGCAAAATACCAAACCGAGCCGAAACGAATGGGATTTTTTCGATTCCGAGACCGGACCCCAATTCGCGACGGCGTCTCGAATAGAACGACATATAAGTTCGTCTTAAACCTCACGTAACTAGGGCAGAGAATCCAAAGGAAGGAATCCGGTATTGAATTCTGGAGGGTGCAAAGATCACAAATATGTTAATTGATTTGGATTGGGTTCAAATTAAAGGGGTAATTAAAAATTTATTAAAATATCAACGTAAAATAATCTGAAGGAATCGGATCGATAATCTGAAGGAAATGTGGAAAATGATAGAGCAAGTTGGACAAATTCAGAAAATCAATTCTTAAATTTTTGGGGGTCCAAAGATCACAAATATATTAATTAATTCAGATTAAATTAGAATTAAAGAGTTAATTAAAAATTTATTAAAATATCAACAGAAAATCAAATTTTTGAGTAATACAACAGAAATATGAAAAATATCATAGAATTTGAGATTTTAACCATTTTTTCTCAATTTAACCAAAAATAACGAAATTATTGGGCTTTAAATTTTGTCTAGAATATCGAGTTGGAGTGCAAGACGGAGCGCGCGTGTCTAGGATATCTAGATAATGGAGCGGAAAAGATTAATAATAATAATAATATTAATAAATATATTGACTTATAAGTACTAACAAAGGAAAAGTGAAAGTTTTGTAAGCTTTTCCAATTAAGATAGAAGAAATAGAACTGTGTCAAAAGGAATAGAGTCGATTCTGCTTAATTGGGATATGTTGGGACTAATCCATTTTGGCCCAATTAAGCAGCTGCCTCAATTAAATGAATTAATAATAAATTCTAAAATAAAATGTATAATATGTAGGTAAATAAATAAGTAGATAAAAAATAATAATATTAGGTACCTATTATAATGATTTATTAAACCAAAATACATAAAATATTTGTCCTATAAATAGTGAAGAAAAAATAATACATATATGATAAATTTTAGAATTTCATTTCTTGGCAGCTTGGCAAAGATTTAAAAATTTTAAATAAAAAAGACACTGTACAACAGAAATATGAAAAATATCATAGAATTTGAGATTTTAACCATTTTTTCTCAATTTAAGCAAAAATAATGAAGTTTTTGGGTTTCAAACTTTGACTGGTGTGACCAGTGATTGGAGGGGATGAGGGGTGGAGGCGTGACTGGTCACACCAGGCGGTGGAGTGTTAAAGATTAAAAACATCACAAATAATATATTTTCATCATTCACATGGTGCATGAGATTTCAAATATCTGTTATGAAGTGTTAAAACTAATGATTCAGCTGATAACCATAATGGTTAAGTATTTGCTTGCCATTTGGAAGAAAAGTATTCAATTCCCAGGATTTTTCAACTCTATCTTTCACCTCATGGCCAGCTCTTCACCATGAATTTTCATTGAACATGGTAGGCAATGCAATAGCATTGTCATTTGTTAATCTTCAGTTACAACATAAAACAATAAAAAAAGAAAAGTATTTAAATGGGTGCATGTCAGAATGACGACTGACACATACTCAACTAAATATTTCATAATATTGATATGGGTTCATAAAAATTAAACACTGATTAACTATGAAATTGTGGGAGTAAGCATAGTTCAGAGTTGAACTTTGATTATAAGTGACAAGATTTTGTTATCTTGGAATAAATTAGGTCAATTCTATATATATTATTGAATATGAAAAACAGAAATTTTAAGATATAAGATTTTTTTGAAACAAACTAATCTTGTATCTCAAGGTTCCATTGTTTTAGTTTCCTTAATAAAATTTACATTTTTGTGATGATAAAAAATAAAATCAAAATTATTGTACAGTATACTGTACTGTATGTTTCAAAGCCTGAGAGGAAGTTAACTCTGATCTGTCCTATTTTATTTTATTATATTCTTTTATTATTTATCGCTATTTTCAATATTATTATCTAACGTATTATATTTTAGTTTAAGAGTTGACTTACTACAACATTCTCCGTCATAATAGTTAGCAATCACTTGTTACGGAAACGGAAACCGTCCTCCGGAAGAGCTGTCCTGGCTAAGAACGTCATCTCATCTGAATAATTTTACTACTGATCCGATATGAGAATGTAAGAATGATCCCATATCAATGTTTTAATTCGATATATAAATAAATTGTAAAGAGAATGACATGAATGAATTACTCTGTAAGCTAATCAAATTGAAATTGTTACACAAACTTATGCAAATGAGCAAAGCACGGGATTATAAGCCACTCAGTATAAAACGGAAGCAACCGACAACACAACGAGGTGTTGTATCGATGTAAAGTTGGTTAAGTGACATTGGAATTCTTGTAAAGGTCTACAAAGACACTGTAAATGAATATCGCTAGGTACAGTACAGTATATAGTAGATTCTTAAGCAGATGCATGATGATTGATAACTGATTCGCATCACACTAGTGTTGCCAAATATTAATGTACATAGTGTTGACATATTTTTGAAAAATCCCTAAATTATGTCAAAAATTGCTAAATTCCTTTTCTGCTACTGTCTCAATTAAGCATTTAAATTATGTATTAGTTTATTAGTTTGGTTTCCGTTAATTAACCCAATTAAACGGTGGCCCAATTAAGCAGGATAGACTGTATACAAAATACTATGCAGAACATGATTTTGACTTTCCATTCCTTTTCTGTTCTGATAAACTATGAATCACTTTTAGAATAGGACATTTAATTCAAAAAACATTTTAAAAAATTATATTGGAATATGTGTAGTACTCTATATAAAATTAAAGATTATTTACAAGAAACTATTTATAAAATTTTACAACAAATTATTTACAGAAAATACTGATAGCTAATTACTTGATGGGCACTGCACAATGAAGGACATTTAGGAAGTGATGTTGAATAAATTCATTGTTTAATCTAAATAATTTCCTTTTTACAGATTTTTCTTTCATTTAAAAATACAAAGTTACACATACAGACAATAGACCAATATATACCAAAAAAATCAATATTTCATAAATTGTGCAGTTGGCTGGATAGCATTTGATAAAGCATTCACTTATCATCTTGGAGAATTCAGTGATAAGTGGGAAATTGGGATGCCATACCTCAAGTTTTTCAAGAGGAGTCTAGGCCCAGCTGTTGATCCCCATCTGTCACATTTCTGTTTGACCCCATCATGGCTGTTAACCAGCCTGTTATGGGCTCTACAACTGGTCACTGCTATGTGCAGAATATTCTTTGTGAGATATGATAACTATTATCGTTATTCACATAAACTGCTTACATTTATATACTTAAATAAATAGAAAACAGCACTTCATGCAGTTAAAGAAAGTCTTTATTAATATGAGTCTATGCTAACATTTTCGGTTCAAAGAACCATCATCACGCACATTACAACTGAAATCAAAATCGAATGCTTACAAGCGTTCCTTTAGTCAATCTTGAATTTAAGAGGATCTTTATAATAAAGACTTTCTTTAACTGCATGAAGTGCTGTTTTCTATTTATTTAAGATATGATAACTTAACAAAACTAGCATAATCTAACCAGTTTGTGCATTTAAAATATATATATTAAAGCAATTAAATTTTTCACTTTTAAATGTGACAACACCCATTTTTAATCATGTTTTAGCACTATAATTAACCCTTTTACTTCCAGCTATTTTTTAAATTAAACCTAATTAATATACAAAAAATATACAAAAATTAAAATTGTTAATTTTTGTCAAAATCTTTTGAAACTTTCAAGGTTTATTGCATTTTTTGTTCCATATATAATATCAATGAAAATGCTAATTTGTTATATGAAATCTTAGCTATCCAATGAAATAGTTGATAATTTTAGATAGTGACATGTCCTCTGAACAAAATGAGATATGAATTAAAAATTTGGTCAAAATTATCAGAAATTATTTATAAAAAAATCAAGAGTTACATAACTTTTGTTGAATGACATCATATAATTATTAAAAAAATTGAAGAATGTGATCCCAAAATATATTCAGTCCAAATTGATTATTTTTTATTTCATGAAATAATAAAATGATCAAAATAGACTGAATGTGTTTTGGGATCATATTCTTCAATTACATGAATTCATTGAAATATTATCATTTTTATTATTATTTCATATTTATTTAACTTGTTCTTACTTCATTTGTACAAGTTTTAGTAGTATTTTTTATAAATTTTTTAATTTATATCAAAAAAGTCTAACATACATGAAAATGGTCTTATCTCATACAGAAACAACTATATTTTGTTCCTCTAATTGCACCATAGATGGTTTATTATAGCAACCCACCCAATACCCACAAACCATGGAGTAAAATAAGCTTGGCTACAATTACCCAGGAAGCAAATAGCTGCTGTAGAGCAATAAAAGTACAACACTTATTTAAATGGCTACAGAGTGTTTGTTTCATTTTTCATGATTTTATATCAAATTTTGGTGAAACTGAAACAAAAAATGAATGATTAAGATATATTAGTTATTTTTTTAGAATTGGCCAATACTTTCCTATTATATATAATACAGTTTTCCCCAGATATAACGCTGACGTTTATACCGTGAATTCGGATATACCATGGGTCTTTCCTGTTCCCCATTTTTTTTAAAGAGATTCAGTGAAAAATGTAATACAATGCATAATTGATGTCCATCTGCTTTCCTAACTTCTTGTCACCATATTTAAATAATAACAGAACTGAAATTAATAAAACTTCCAGAACTATTATTATTTTTTATTGTTTTATATGAAAATAAAAGAATTTTCGAAAGTTTTGTTTCATTAGTCACTTTATCCTTTAATCTACTGATGTTTATTGTCTCTCTCAACGTAAATATATGACATAAATTATTATCACCTAAAATATCTTGCGAATTAACCAAACAAACTAGCCAAACTTCCCCTGGCACCATAGCTTTGATTCAAAAAAAAAAATAATAATAATAATCATTGTAATAAAATATCTTATTCAAATGAATCAATCAATGCTTTACCCTGCTTTACATAAATCTATGACGAAAAGAGGAATTTAAAAAATCTTATGAAACTCCCAATAGCCAGGTGGTGTGCCACTCGTATGCCATCTTGTTGCTTGCTATTTGGCAGCAATTTTGACAATGATTTGAGATGTAATTCAACTTAGAAAAAACGATGAAAATGATGTAAATTACAAGGGTTATTTTTTAAATAAGGTCTGTTTGTGAATGAGAGTGAGAATGTTGCGCGATCGCCGCAGTGGGCATGTGCGTCTGCTTCCATCATGCTTTGTGCACGTTTAGACGCCATTTGCAGCCATGTCATCGGTCTGTGTGCTGAGCTATAGAAGTTTATAATGTTTAAGAACGGTACTTCTAGTTGTAAGTTCCAGTTTCCGGTTTTGTTTCGTCAGTTAGACGTTAAGGGCTGTTAGATTGTTTTGAATTTAATTATATTTAATTTAGAATTTAGTTAAAGATCTGAGCTCAGGCTGAACTCTGGATTGCAGAGTCATTTGAACCGTTAGGTTTAGTTTGTAATTAGTATTAATTGTTATTCATTAAAAATAGCAACTTTGCAAGCCCACTCTTGTATCAGTTTCAATTGGTGGAATGGTGGAAATTTTTAAGTGTAATGTTGGTATGCTATAGAGGGAATATGTAATAAGTTGTTTGTATATTATAGTAAAAGTATGTTAGGTGAAGTATTCTGTATCAAAATACTTGATGGAAAAATATCAAACCTACACTATCTTGGCGTGGCCATGATCTTTCACTAGCATCCATATCAGATACTTGACTATCTTGTGAATCAACTCGACCAGCTAATGTCTTTTCAGAATCAGTCTGAAAAAATTAAAAAAATATTTATAATTTTTAACATAAATAAAATTAAATATAATTATTTACATTGTTTAAAATAATTATTATTTAATCCTAAAAGAATTAAAAAAACAACTTAAGGAGAACAAACTCTACTTATAGAACAATATAAAATTATTATTAGCTATAAACTTCTAGCCATTTTATTAGAAAAGAAGGTACAAAAGTAGAATAAATTTAAATTAACAGCACAGTAGAAATATAAAATGTAAACCAAAAAGTTTACATTACAACCTTATTTATCTTATTAATATTTATTTAGACAAAATTGCCTTTTCATTTTGTATGTTCATCATAAGAAAAACAAGTTAAGAACTTTTTTAAAATAATATTATCTAATCTATATAATATCACTGCTGAAACTGAGATCTCACAATTAATTAAGTTAATCTCCTATCAATGAAATTTCAAGAAAAACTATTCTAAATTGTAAAATGGATAATGGGAATGTTCAGAAATCTGAAAAACTAATAACTAATGTGGCATAATTTTTTATTTAAATGATCTTATATATTAGTTAATGCAGAGAACATGAAGTAAAGTATTGGTAATAGATTAGTATTTTTTGTAAATTTTATTAGAATCATTATGTAGGGTCCCATAAGGTCAAAAATTGTATGCACATTTGTCTAAAATTATGTCAGGATCTCACACCAGGACCAATTTAGACTGTGTTACTCCAGCACAGAGAATAATATATGGATGAGCATATATCTGGATAATTATTGAAAAACTAGAAGAAAGCATATGTGGCACAGGACCACTGAGAGGGGCAAAATCGGAGACTTTTGTAATGGGCCTGGCATCGAAAAGGGCCCGACCATCGGGCCCTAACATGTCACATAATGTGTCCGATAGTTCAAAGGCCACCACCAGAACACCCAAAGCAGTCATGATAAAGTAAACTATTTTATATATAATACTGTATGTAATGTATCAAATTTTAAATTTATTGTCCATTTTTTAAAATAAATGCTTAATGTTTTATATGGCTTTTTTTTTATTAAACTAAAATGATGAACATTTTTAAGTGGGACCCTGACCACAGACTTGTCCCAGGACCTAAAATTTCTCTTGGCAGCCCTGATGTGGCATGTCAGAGATCCAAAAAGGAAAGTGAGAAGTGTGGAAACAGTTATATTATTTAGTTATATATATATATAACTAAATAATATAATATTTATTAATATATAGAGTGGAAGAAAAGTCTGTAACCCTCAAAATAACTTGATAACTATCATAGATTTTAAAAATCTGTTAATGCCAACAAATAGGAAGTCAGAAGTGGACTACCTGATGGTGATTTTCAAATCAGCTGATCATACAAATGAGGATACTTGCAAATCTTATCTCATAAACCATAACAGATAGGGATAAATTTTAAATTACAAAATTGTTCAGCATTCAATTCTGAAAACTTTAGAAAAAACTTCATCAAAATTGGATGAACAGTTTGTCCAAAAATGAAACAAAAACATTTTTACAAGCGAATCATGTGACATGATTTGCTTGTAAAAATTTGTAAATTGTAAATTGTGATTTCCACATCTGGTTCTGGAAATTTCTGAAGGTTTCCACAACAGCATCACTTTTCTGTTCAATCAGCATAAAACTAACATTCACACACATACAATTCAATGTACATGTACAATACAAAGACTGAGTAGACACTTAATGAAATGACTGTAATGGTCATATGCTATGGTGCTGCTAATGCAAATGTTGCTGCTGCAGCTCAACTACTATCAGAAAAAAAATCCCTCAGCATAGCAATCCCTTGAATGCTGAACAAGTTTGTAATTTGATATTTTTCCTTATGTATTATGGTTTATGAGGTAGGATTTGCAAGTGTCCTCATTTGCATAATCAGTTCATTTGAAGGTCACCATCAGGTAGCCCATCCATGACTTCCTATTTGTTGGCATTAACAGATTTTTGAAATAGATCGGTCCTATTTGATGGCATTAATAGAATTTTGAGCTTTTTTTTTTAGCTTGCTTGTGTATTTTCTTTCTTTGTTTAATAAAACTATTTAAAAAATTAATAGAATTTTGAAATCTATAATATTTATCAAGTTATTTGGAGGGATACAGACTTTTCTTCCACCCTGTATATGCCGTGTACATATACATATTATATGTTGACAGCAAAGTTGAGTTAGAGAATTTTTAATAATAATTTTCGGCCATCATAAGTGCAAATTATTATATGTCAAAGACTACCTGTATTTACAAAAGTAATTTGTACATATAATGGCTGATATTAATGGCAGATTATAATATAGAAATAGTATCCACCTACATTTTATAGAGAGAGGAGAACAGTTAAATGGTGCAAGATGATGGAGAAGTTTGTAGTTAGTTCAATAAAGCAATTCTTAGAAAAACTAGGAGAGATGGAGCCCAACCAGAAGAAAAAACAGAAGTATATGATTTTGTCTCATTATATCTGCCAATATATACTGAGCCAATAAATATTGAGTTATACAGCCTCCTTTTAGATCATATAAACACTGAAGATTTTATAGGATATATGTTCTTTAGTAATCTGTAGATCATGTTATAAGTTTGATGGCAAGTACTCTCAACAGAATGGAGATTTTTTAATAGGTAGCCATCTAGTTGAGATGCTCAGAGAACTGGTTGAAAGAAAGAAATAAAGGGAAATTTTTAACAGATCTAGCTCAGAATCTCAAATTATATAAAAGAAATTAAACTGGAAGAGAAACTTAACTGACATCAGTTTAGGATTTCATTATAGGATTTAAAAATCAGATGCTAGCTTTAGTTACTGTGTGAATGTTTTAGTTATGCAAACTATTTCCTAAATTAATTATTTTTTATAATTCTTCATATTTGAAAATACAGTATAATAATCTTTTGTACAATAATTTAATTTTAAGGCTAATTAACACTTTTTGTATAAACTGTGTATTTTCATGTTTGTTTGATTATCCAAACAATCTTGATTGCAATTAGTTTGGATAATCAATGCTGTACTACAATGGTTTCAAACCCGTTCTCTCCAAAAATTTACTTTAGGCATTGGTTGATTGGAGGACCACATTTAAAATTAATGAATTATGGAAAAAAATTTTATAAGATAAATAATTTGAAAGATTGATTATTTTAGTTATGTATAGTCCTTGACTTATAACACTTGTCCTTATGATAATGATGTAATTAGTAAATTCGGTAACTGGTTAATGCAATTCATGAATTTGAATCTTTGATCCAATAGTCAGATATACAGAATGAGTCCCTCTTTGTATCTGGTTCTTGTAGTTTTTTGTTCATTATATTTATTAAGCTAATGTATAGTGTCCCAGTAAACATTAATAATGAGGAATCCATAAATTTTAGGAATTTATGCCTTATGATCAGTCTGAGTTACATCAGCCATTTTAAGTCAAGGACTATCTGTATTCTTTTCTGATAGCCTAGCTGCTATCCAAGCCCTGCAACAGGTATCCAACCATTCCCACCTGGCCATTCTAGCTATCGCCGCTATTTGCAGGTGATTTTCTCATTCCATCACATTTGTCTGGACTCCTGGTCATATTGGGATTCCCATCAACGAAGATGCTGACGAACTGGCTCGCTATGGCCCCCTAATTGGTTCTATTCACTGCACGCTGTGCCTCCGCGATGCGAAGACCTTCCTCCATCGTCAGGTCAACCATTCTTTATCCAACTTCTGGTTTGCTACGAACTCACTGGTCTTAGACATATTTTCCAGTTTCATCACTGGCAATCGGAGATCTGCTCCACTAGGGAGATCGAGGTCCTCTTTCATCGCCTCTGCATGAACACGGCACCTCTTAACGCCTTCCTTCACTCCCGCAGGATACTACCATCTCCTAACTGCACACAATGGCGCTGTGGAAACACCGTCCCATTTCTGGAAAGAATGCCCAGCAAACCAAGCGGCAAGGAACCAACTTAACGCAGATCTGAAACTGAACATTTCATCTACTAGCGACCTCATTCCAATTTATTGGCCATCACAGTGCATCCCATTTGCTTCTCACACGAAAGCTCTTGAAACATACATCCAGAACACCAAACATTTTGTATAACCCACCAATCATATCAGAGGACAAGGCTCAACCATAACCTCCATAATAGAAGTGGAAGAAGAAGAAGAAGAAGGACTATCTGTATTTATATAAAAATTTCCTTAATAATATGCTGCAATTTGATTCATTGCTTTTTGATATGTTCAAAATTATAAAGTAATTTGTAAATGACAAAAAATTTTTATACAAAACTTTAACTTCTAATTTAATAAACCTATTATGTTTTATTGAATTTCAATACAATTTATTAAAACACTTTAACGTTTAAATATTTTCAAATATTTCATGAAAAATGGTTGCGATTTTTCTGAATATCTTCTGTATGCTCTTGGAATTAAATGTAATATGAGCTGCAAAAAAAAGCATCATGGCATGCATATAGCCTGCGAATTTGAGACGATTGCTATATAACAAAATATAGCAAAAGTTATAGCAGTAACCCTGATATATACAAAGTAACATATATTTTTAATAAAGACAAGATATAAATGAGCACCATGACAGGGATTTATAAAATAATATGGGAAAACAAAAATCTGCACAAGAAAGAAGTGTATGTTAACTGCACCTATAAAAATTCATAGAAACAAAAGCTAAATAAAGCATTAGTGTAAACAGCAAGCAGATATGAACTAAATATACAATGGGATAGAGCTAAGATAATAAAGGAATCAGATTAAACAGACAGGATTAAAACAGCAGAGATAGTAATGATTTATAAAAAAAATTGAAAAATTGAAAAGTGATCAATTTAATAACAATGAAGAACTAAAATAAAAAGATGATGGTATGCAACAGGAATTAACAATTTTAATTTAAATCATGTTATATTACACTAAAGTCAATTGATATCTTGTTTTTATAATACTGTATGTATGTGCATAGATAGAAATTTATGATACTGAATATTAAGATGGAATAATGTATAATAATAGTATTATTTTAGAACAAATATGTAATAAGCTAAATGTATAGACCAGAGGTGGCCAAACTGCAGCTCACGAGCCACATGCGGCTCTTTGGTACCTTCAATGAGACTCCATACCATGAAAGTCGATAGTAAATATGAAGCAAATACTGATTTAAATTAAATTCAAATTACAGATATATTATTTTTTTACTATTGCAAAAAGTAGTATGCATCTATATGAAATAAATGCATCTGAAATAAACAGTTTTTGAAATCATTATTAAGATTACCCGAAAAACTGATGCAGTTCTCATTGATCCAGATAGAAAATGTGACTCTCAAGTATTTGAGATTCTCCTATGTGGCTCGTAGTGATATGAAGTGTGGCCATCCCTGATATAGACAATGTATTATAGTAATAAAAAGATAAACAGTACTGATCAGGAAAGAAAAAGTTTTGCAACAAACATTTTCAACCTACTCTTGAGATCTTCTTTCAGTGCTGACATAGAAAGGCTATAATGACAAGACAAATGGCAACTGTTTGTCATTTGATCTTATAATAAATAAACAAAGTGCACATGATGAAGAAGCTATAACATCTTTTTTCCATATACATTTCCAATCATAATCTTCATTTTACTAGGGGATTTTATGCGATTCAAATGATTCTAAACTAGCCAAACTTCCTCCAGTGGTTTATTTTTGAATTAACTGCCAAATTAATAATTATTTTAAATTTACGCTACGGTGCCACCATCTGTCGGATTAATAATTATTAATTTAAATTTAGGCTAAGGTGGCGCCATCTATTATTTAATAATTGAACATTAATTTTTACTAATTTCCCAAAATTAAAAATTTGCCTTGGCTTGGAATCAAACCAGGGACTTCGGGTTACCATCCCAATGCCTAACCAGCTAGATTTCCAAGGCACCGGCAGATTTTCAATTTCGGGATGTATATAATTTAGAGATTATCAGACTTATGCCGACACCAGCGCTCCCGAACGTGCTAGACCTAGCCACGGGCCCTCTATGGCAAATACGGGCAGACAGACTTGGCTCAAGTCAGATAACTAATCATAATCTTCATTTTACTAGGGGATTTTACGCGATTCAAATGATTCTAAACTAGCCAAACTTCTTCCCCCAGCGGTTTATTTTTGAATTAACTGCCAAATTAATAATTATTTTAAATTTACGCTATGGTGCCACCATCTGTCGGATTAATAATTATTAATTTAAATTTAGGCTAAGGTGGCGCCATCTATTATTTAATAATTGAACTTTAATTTTTACTAATTTCCTGAAATTAAAAATTTGCCTTGGCCTGGAATCGAACCAGGGACTTCGGGTTACCATCCTGACGCCTTACCAGATAGACTACCAAGGCTCTGGCAGATTTTCAATTTTGGGATGTATATAATTTAGAGATTATCGGACTTATGCCAACATTTCCAATCTTATACTTAGTGATACCTCAGTAAAACTCCTAAAATATATAATTTTCTTAATTTTATATCACAAATGCTATTAAGCCCTTTAAGCCCTTTTTTGCTATGTGCAGTTTGTTTTTTTATTGTAAGATCAAATGATGAACAACTGCCATTTCAACTCTCATGAGTAGATTGAAAAAGTTCCTGGAGTAAAATTTTTTCCTCGTGATCAGTGCTGTTTATCTTTATTTTTATTCTCATCATGAAATAAAATAGAAATCTTTAATAGTTACAGAATATTGTATTTACCACACATACTCACATACAAGCTAAGTTGTATAAGCTAACTATAAACACCCCCCTACTTCAGTGTTTACAAATTGGTAAAACTTTGAAACTCATATATAAATTGATCTTCAACTTTCAAGTGTTGTAACAATATGATACTCATTAAAATAATGTTTTATATAATTTTTTTTATAATTAAAAAATTTTTCAAATCCAGTCCACAATTAGAATAAATATGACTTCTTAGACAAACTCCCAGACTGATAGCATGCAAAAATCATGATATGACACTAAGAGAAAACAGGATTGAGACTAACACATAATCATGTCCCATTATCCTACAATGAGATTTTATTGAAGTGTTTATTTGACAGAAAATATAAAAAAATATATACAGTGAATTCCGCTTAATTGGGACACATTGGGACTAAGCCATTTTGGCCCAATTAAACGAAGTAATAATAAATTCTAAAATAAAATATGTAATTCATAGGTAAATAAATAATAGGTAAAATAATAATAAATAGGAACCTATTTTAATGCTTTATTAAAACAGGTACCTAATTATTAGCTTTTTACCGATCTCCTCTGACTTCGTCTTCAACGATAACTATAGAAAACCATTGATCTGATACTTCTTCGACTTCTGGATCCTTTCCATCGCACTTTCTTTTGGATGTTCCCGGAATTTCTTTCTGTAATGCCCACTACTCGTGCAGTTGATTTTCTTATTGTAGGAGACACGTTATGGTAGATTTTGGTTTATTTCAGTGAGTCTACCATGGCTAGTAATTAAATGGCTGGCTTTTAATTTTATCCAGCCAAGAATTTTATTCAAAAGTGTAAAATCCTTTCTTGGCATCTTGGCCAAGATTTAAAAATTTTAAATAAAGTGCAAAATCATTTCTTAGCATCTTGGCAAAGATTTAAAAATTTTAAATAAAATCAACACTGTAACAAATATTGCTAGGTAACAGTAATGGCAAGAGTACGTCTACTTAAGAGTAGACGTACTCTTGCCAGACTCACCACAATATAACTGATTCTCATCATGCTAGTGTTGCCGAATACAGTATTGTCATGTATTATTTATCAATGATGATATTTACTTATAATTTTACTAAAGAATATATTATTTATCAACGATGATATTTACTTATAATTTTACTAATTGTTATGCATTATTTATCAACGATGATATTTATTTATAATTTTACTAAAGAATGGAATGCGGAAACAGTGTGTCAATAATGTGTATGTAATATGATGCGAAGAAACGACCCGCTCCATTGTGTTAGTCTATATAGTCTTGTAGAAAGGTTTAACCTGAAAAATTACCAGTAATCTTTTGTTATTCAACATTGATGGATGATGATCAAATTGCTCTATCATATTTGGAATCAGCAAAGTTAAAACTATAATAATAATCCTAAATTTTAACAAGGAATGCAAAAATTTTTTTTGCTAACCATTGTTGTTCAAATAGTGAGCTAAAAGATGGAAAATTAGAAATTTCAATATGCAAAGAAAATTTTACTGTGATAAATTGGACAAAACCAGCAGCATGATGATTGTCTGAAGTTCAAATCTTGTACAGTGATCCCTGATTTAAGTAAACCAGTCTTCAAATGAATTCAAATAAAACAAAAACCAACAGTTGAGTGCATAAAACATCATCTATAGAACTTTAATGTAACTATCATCATATTCACAAACCAGATTTTGTGATCATCTAACTTTTTGATATTAAATGTATCAAAAAGTATCAAAAATAATGTTGCCATATGATAACACTGGGCTAGAAAGGGTTAAATTGGTTTTTTATTTCTCTAGAAATTCCAAAAAAACATTATGAAATATGAACATTTTCAAAATGAACCACTTTCTATTACAATATTTTGACTATTGTATTTTTAAAAAGGATTATTTTTAAATGGCTCAAAATAATTTCAAAAAATGTCTTGAAATTGATGAATTATCAGAAAAAAATATTTAAAGAATTTTTTGACTGAAAATGCCATTTTTATATGTATTATTATTAAAAATATTAATATACATTTTCGATAAATAGGAAAAACTTTGTAAAAGGACACAGGTTAAACTTGTAGGTTTTACAGATTACTAAAATTACTAGCAGTTATAGAATTTATTTGTTAAATATTTTTTATGTATTTTTAAAACTGCGATCGTAGTTCCTTTTTGTTGAAAATCGTACAAAAAGACTCCGAAACGGCACCGCTTTGATCTCTGCTGCTTTTGTCAACTTTCATCCCTTTCTGAAGTTATTTTTTGAATGGTACTACGGTATTTTCGTTATGATTTAACGTTTTTGCAGCCTTACTCGAATTCGTTTCTTAGTAAAAATCGCTATAGTGCATCGATCTTTCGAGGTTATTGTCAATCCGTGATGGGCTCTTAACTGGCTCTTCTCCTCAATATCTGTCGCACAGATTCCGTGGCATAAAGAATACTGAGCTCAATTACTAATTAAAGAATACTGGCTCAACTTAGGTTAATTGAGGTTACTAAATTAACCTAAACGTAATGTAAAATTCATCTCTGTTAACCTGTCTATCTTTACTTTTTATAACACTACGAATAATAAAACAATAAATTGGTTTCTTTAATAAAGCTGAATTTTGTGGATTTTATTAAGGAATATCATAGCCTTTATAGCAGTGGTTCTCAACTTTTTTTGTGTTGAGGAACACATTTTATTATTTTAAAATTTGGCAGCACACCTAAATATTTTAAATAATAATTTAGCTTTAACAACGAAGTTTTATTAACAGATTATTGTATTTTTTCTTATTTATTACATTCATATTAGACATATTCGTACATACCCTCCATATTAACAGAAAGAAGAAGACACACACGAACGCGGAATCATTAAATGGCGAACATCGGTATATATCGATGATGGCGGCCCTTATTAAGTTATAGCTGCACCTGAGGATTTTGTCTTTTTAAAGAAACTATAATTTAATTTTTATTCCTTAATTTTTAAATTATGAATAACGATAAAAACTTTTGACTGTCGCAGAAATTCGACGGTTAGATTTTTCTAACGATACCCTATTTAGGCAGAAATTCAAGGGTAAGATTTTTCTAACGATACCCTACGTACAGGAATCGATACAGTGGTTCGATTGCAAAATGGATATCTAGACAACTATGTTTCACTATTAATATAGAGGATTCATAAATTACATACATACAATTCATTCTTAATTTTTCGCGGCACACCGTCAAAGATTGGCGGCACACTGGTTGAGAACCACAGCTTTATAGTATTTGTTTAGATAAGTTCTGCGCCATTTTTCATTCATTCTAAAATAACAAAAGCTCTACTTGTATATGATAACAAGGCCTTACTCAGAAATTTAGCCAATGCGAAAAAGAGAAGGAAAAAGATTAAAGTGGATGAAATGGGCGAATTTAGAAGTATATTTGATTTCGTTATGTATATATACAGTACTATATTTTTAAATCTCTAATGAAAGCATATTTAGAAAGTTATTTAAAAGCGCTTTATTAATTTTTTACATCGATTATTAGAATGTGCTGTTTATTTGATTTAATACAAGCATACTAGTTATTTGAAAGCGCTTTATTAATTTTTTACATCGATTATTAGAATGTGCTGTTTATTTGATTTAATACGATATACACTGACGGAAAAAAAAATCCCAACACCAAGAAAGACTTGTGTTAGATAAACAAAATTTGGTAGGCGTGTTTATACATCTGAAAGATGACATCGATTCAAATTTCGCTCATCTTATAACTTAAGTTAGAAGTTGTTATAACTATGTTAATTTATGTTAAAATAGCCATTTATATCATAAATGGCTATTTATAAATAATATGTCTACATCCGTGGTTCCAAATTGCCCCTTGTGGGGCGTGCGCCCCACAAGGGGCAATTCGAGAGTGAGTTTTTACCAGTGAATTGTTTGCATTTCTTATGGTTTTAGGGGCGCATATACAATATATAAATATATGTTGTGACATACATATTTTTAAAATTAAAATCAGAATATACACGGCGGTTTTGAAACTTTATTTGCTGTTTTTTCATATCACTTCATATTTATTGTTTTTTAATCAATTTCTTAGTGATTTTTTCCTCAGTACTTCAACTGTCCTTTCGTTCTTTTATTTTTATCTTTAATGGATGCCATATTCTTTGGAAGCTGGTTTAGACCAAGTTAATGGCCTTTTAGGCATCCTCCATATGAATAGGAGTTCACTTTTTGAATAATAAAAATTATATGTCACAGGGGGCAATCATGGTTTTAGAGATGCTTAGATGGGGCATGGCCAAAAGAAAGGTTGGGAACCACTAGTCTATATTAATCTGCAATTTTTTATATTGGATTTTTTTTGCAAAATTAATTTTCTTGAAAATTTCGATTGTTTCTCCCCATTAAAAGGCTTCTCGTCGGCTTACTTTATAACATGTTTTTAGCAAAGATTTTGACAGAAAAAATACAAATATTGTATAGAAAATATTCAAATATATTGTGATTGAGACTTAAATTCAGTCGATGTTCGCAAATATTGGATGTAATATTTGCGGACATCGACTGAATTTTTCATAATTGCAAGCATTGTCTTCATCGTTGTTTATACGACTGATTTATAATCCTTTGTACGTTATCACTCAGGAACTCCCATAAGAAATATTCGCGGTTGCCAAAATCATCCAATTTTAAAATATTCAGGTTATCGATTAGAATTGACTCTATCATAAAAATATTCGCTTAGGAAATGAAAAACTGCATTTGTTATATGAGATATCGTCAGTGTTATGGAAAAATTTTCTTTCGTATTCACTATTAATCCTCGAAGAGTTGGAATAAAATGGTCTTGAAGGAGTTTCAGATATCGTTCAGCATTTAAATTATATAGTCCAACAAGATTGATCCGATATTTCTAACAGATAAAATAGTGTTCTATATCAGTAACAACCGTTTCTAATACAATAACATCTAATTGTTAAGGTAAATGCTATAATCCACACTTTAAATACCACATTTTTTATGATTTATCTATTTTAAGAGAGTTTTCTTGAAGAAACCATTAAATACTATTTATAATTTAATGCACTATATGTTGAAAATGAAATGCCTTAAATATATGTGATTTAGATATTATTGTAATTACAACTAATTAGAATAAATAGGATAATTATACGAATTCCCAAACAGTTATATGAAGAATGTATATAATACATTTTTTCATATATTTATGGCTTCACAAGTGTTCTTTAAGATAAATGCATGATGCAAAATGATATAAAATTTAATCAGTATCTCAAAAGTTTTACATCTTATTTTATATTGATTATAGGAATTGATCGATAACCTGAATTGTTTATTATTATTAAAAACAACGAATTAGCAACGAAAGATTGACATTAATTTTGTTGTTTTTTGCTGTATCTTGTATTTAATGATATATATTCAATGTATCTCACTTCTTTATTTTGCTTAATATTCTTTTTACAGAGATTTTCATTATGATAATTTGTGACATACTTGTGTTTACAGTTAAAATAATAATTTTTGTAATTTTAAAATTTAACTAATAAACTCGTTTTCATTTAAAAGGAAATTGCTATTCATTGGTTAACTTAGTCCAAATTTGTTGAAAATATCTTCTTGAATCTCAAGTTTCATTGTTCAGAAGAAATGGTTTCTAGGATAGCGTGCTTGCCAGTAATTACTTGTTTTCAGTGAAAGTTCCTACAAGAAGAGGCACATTTTCTATGAAATTCGTCAAAAGGAAGACTCATTAAATTTTGAATAAACCGACAATTGCAAACAAGTTTCTCATAGATCAAGGTTTTCTTAGTAAAAATTTTTAACTAAATATATTCAGAATTTTGACTCTATTTCGACTCGAAATTAGTTCAAAATATATTACTTAATATTCTTTTTTAATGAGGATTTGTAAGATAAAGGGCTGATATATTTATCTTTGATATCCTGCTTAATTTGTATGTTTAATATACTGTAAATTCTTTGAGATCTAAATGCAATATTTAAACTAAAAATTATTCTTGAATGTAGTTTAATTTTCAGTTTTAATAATTAGAAAAAATAATAAGTTATACAGAACTTTGATCTTATGTATATAGACATTCATAAAATTATAAGTACAACTTTATATAAACAGTAGGGTAGAGCGGGGCATGTTGTGACATTTTTAAGTTATTTAATTTTACTGGGACAATAAATTAATTTTTGAAGAAGGAAATTTATGTATAATGTGTAGTATGATGCATTTTTAAGAAAACTATTATGAACTTCACTATTTTGGCATAAATATGTTTTTTCTGAAACTACGTAATATGTCACAACATACCCCAATCTGAGGCATGTTGTGACAGATGTGAGGCAAGTTGTGACATGATGAAATAAAATTTTATTCGAAAAAAATAAAATAACAAATTAGCTTAAATAAGAGGTAAAAGCATTTATTACAATAAAATTTTATTTAAAGAAACGAATCTTAGAAATATAAATAATAAGCAATAAACTTGCAATTAACCTTGCATATTTTACATTTTGATTTTCAAACAAAATTTAATTATCCTTTCCTTCTTCTATATCAGAAAAACAGTTAAGACATACAAAAAATGGATCGTTATTAATGTACTTAACATGAGCCCGATTTTTACACACTGTACATTGAATCCATTCTTCTCCCCTTCGTAAATCTTTAAATCCTTTTAAACACACTAGACACATATAATCTTAATCATCAGTAGTGCTTTCTGAATCATTAAATTCTAAATTTCTCTTATTTCTTTTGATCTCTTCTGATTTTTTAACAAAAAGTTTCTTTTTCTCCTTTCTCTGTTTCATTTTTTCGATGTGCATCTCTTCTTCTCTAAGTGCCTCTTTGACAGATGTATCAGATAAAACTGCTGATTTTCGTGTCCTGAGAAAGCAGTTAGTTCTATGTCTCTAACTGCTTTCTCATACTTTTCTAAAGACGAAGACGAATTTTCTCTCTCTGTTTTTCTTTTATAAGTACGGACCATGACTGGAAAGAAAAAAATATCAGTTTGGGATAAGTTATGACAGAGTCACAACATGCCCTCAATCCCCTATCACAACTAACCCCAGATGGTGCCATTTTGTTTCTCTGTCTGCACATAAAACAGTAACAACTTTCGTTTTAATTGTATGCATTCTGTATAAGACAACAGGTTGTAATTTAATACAGTATTATATAAACCATTCATACTTATCTAAATTACTTTAAGCAGGAGATTTCACTGAACAAAACTCAAAAAAATACACTTTTCATTAGCAAAAACAAACAATTCCTTATAAATTCAGAACACGTGCTACTTAAGCAGCCAGCTTCAAACTACAGAATGGCGCAAGTAAGAACATTGCTGCCATCGATTGGCTAATACTATCACCTATTAGCAATAAAGATAATCAACATGTCATAACATGCCCTTGTCACAACAAGCCCCGCTCTACCCTACATATAATAGTGTGTGCATGAATTTATTTTAACATTTCTAAATTCATCTAGGCTTTTAAAATACGATAAAAATAATTTTTCCTGCATAAAAAAGAAATAAAATATAAAATAAATAATACGAGTTCGAATTTTGTATTTCTCTATGAAATCTATTGCTGAGTGTACAATAATAATAATAATAATAAATGATCATCCTATCAATTTTTTGTTAGAAATCTAAAAATTAAGTTTCGCATACTTCAAAAGCTATATATTCTTTCTTAGTGTGATGGAAACACGATATTGTAACGATTAGATGACAGTTAATTAAGGCACGCCAATATAGAATAAATATAAAGAAAAGAAGAATAAAGATAAAATATCATTTAGTAAGAACATAAAGAAAAAATAAAAAAATTGAAAAAGTGTAAGACGAAAGTGATTGAAGTTATTACTAGGATGCCACTTGATTTAAAGCTTGTGGTAAAGCAGAAAAAAAATCAAGAGGATTTGGAGAAACAAAAATAGGTGACAGTAAACTAAATGAAATAAAAAGAAAAGGTAAAATAAAAGATTGGAAATGCTGATGTCTTGAAATGAACAAATTATAGACAAAAAAAAAATAATAAAATAAATTAAGTTTGATTAAAAAAAGATAGTATACATATATATTTTTGTCTTTCTGTCATTTGAATTAATAGCACTAATTATAAATGTTTTTGAAAATAATACTCACTCATTTTAAAGGAAGTAGTCTACAAATTATGCCCTGGAAATAAATAGCATGCATTAAAAATATGTAATTATAATTTATCTTTTATTTGTATGAATTTATAATAATTTTTCACTTTCAATAATTTTTTATATAAAGAATTAAAGCTGGTAAAGGATTTATGGTAATATAAGATTATCATATTATATATATTTTATATAATGCACATTTAAGAAACACATAAATGTGAAATCTTTATAAAAAAAATAATAATAATAACAGAAATGCAGTACAATATATAAAAAAATAAAATATGCATCCCTAGACATTTTGGTGACATTCCGCTTATTTTCTGTAATTGCAAGAAAATGCAAATAAAAATATTTACACTTTTCTTATAAAGAAAACACATTTAGAATTATAAGAAAAAGTTTTTGTAAATGTAAATTTTTCTGGGGAAAAAAATTTATACCTGAAAATAAATAGGATCATAAAAAATAAGGTAGAGGTTTTATTTAAACGCGTATATTTTTATTGATTCATTTATATAAGCAAAAGAAAATATTCACGAGGATTTAGGAAATAAAAAAAGAAAACATAATTTATATACAGTAGAGAAAATTCAAAATTTTTACATAGATTTAAACCAACAACAACTTACTCGTCCACGAACGTCGTTAAAATGTATTGCACCTTTCTAAATCGGTCCCGTTACTTAAGTGTAAGATATAACAAATCTTTTATAAAGCGTTTACTTAATTTAAAAACTTAAAATTGTGTTGCGTGTAACACAATTCGCATCTTTAAACGACATTTAAATAAAATAAAACTCTGAATTTTGAAGTCGGCATATATATAATTTAATAACATAACAGGAATAACAAATCAATCTTCCAATTTTAATAGGGGAAAACTTAATTTAATAATTTCTCGATCTTGTTCGGAGTTTGGCATTACGTTCTAAAATATTTAGACTAATGTCTATACTTAATGAATATAGATAAGTTTGAATGTTTAATAATATTAAGTTCAAACAATGCATAATCATATGAATTTCGATACGGTGAAATTGTTTAATTCGATATATACGTATGTGATTGAAGTTTAGAGAAAAGTTGCTGAAGTTGAACAACAGTTATTGCCTTCCGCAAAACAAGCCAGCTGACGAGAGTGTAATATCACCTGTGGATGTCTGTTTTTATTTCTTTTTCTGTTAAGACATATTGATTCGCACTTGTCCGTAATTCCATTTCATGGAGAAAAACTCATTTCGAATCACTAGATAGAAATTTACGGCTAAATTGTATTTTTCGCTTTTGTACCGAAATTAAATATAATCTGCACTATCGGATATTTTTTTTCACACGTTAAAAGGCGTTTATATAATTTATACTGCGCTCTATTGACTTTTATATTCTGTAAATGATAAAAAATATTCGGCATTCTTCTATCGACTTAATTGTTCTCGCTAGTTTTTTTTGATTTACCGTTTATGTGTACTTCTTCTCTTCAGTAAATGAATCATATTTTTTGTACTTTTTCTAGCGGTAAATATCAATTTTTTTTTCGTTAAACGATATTTATACGTTAACGTTAAAGGGACTGAATAACATTCGTCTGCTACAATGCTGATTGTTTAATCAAATTTGTCGGAAAGGTTCAGTTTTCATCAAAGGTGATAATCTTACTTAAATATTTGTGCAAGTGAGAGAACTCATTTCGAACAAATATGGACGGATTGAAATTCGTTACACAACAGATCTTTTGTCGTATACAGTTGACTTTTCTCCATTCAAGCGCGTTAATTGATTTCTTCCGACTAAACAAAAATGCGCTTTTCTTCACTTCGCCATTTTAATGATAAATAAGCCGTAAGAAAAAGGTGAAGGAAAACATGTTTTTAAAATTATTTAAAACAGCGATAAACTTATTGATTCTCCGAGATATAATTATAACACGTTAATATATGATGTCGCCGGCTAATTACGGAAGATGGATGGTTTTTTATGGAAAAATATGCGTGTGCATGAGTTAGGATCTCGGAATTATAATTTAAACCATATTTTAATAATGAGTTTTCATTATACAACTTGACGAATTGACCAATGAATATGTACTTAATTAACAATCTTTCATTGAATGCGTTCTCGGACCGAACAGGGAAAACGTATTCATCAACTTCTAAGTAATCTCTGGTGGCTGCCTTCTTCCAACTCATTAACAGTTCCACGACTCATTTCCCAGAAGATCGTTCTAATAATTTTCGTCAAGATTAGAAAAGAGAGGAAAGAAGTTACAACTTCTATCCTTGAATGATTCCTTGAAAGAAATCGCATGATTACACCGTGTGCCCCATTTTATATAACAACAGATTTCCAATTCTATTAACCTAATGCTACAAAAGTTATTTTTTTTTACCTGTTAGAAAAGCGTATAAATTTTATTCCCGAAATCATATTTCGAATCTCTCCTCCACAAAAAAATCTCTTTTTGTAAATATCTCCCTTTAAGAATTTGAAATATGATAAACAAAACTCCCTCATTTGTCGCACGGCAGCACCAATTTATTTAACTCTTATTGTCATACCAAATCCAAATACCATTAAATGGTCAGTCGTAGCCCTTGATACGTCACCTAACCGCAAATCCTGGCTATTTATAACAAGTAATACTTTCTTAGTCGATCGATACAATTGAAAGAAATTTTAGGTCTTCGTTGCGTAGTTAAAAGAGGAATAATTTTTATGAAATTGTCTACTTACTGGAAGAATCGTTCTCTGCATGAAATGATTAATGAAAGTAGTTTTGTGCATCGACAGTTTTCGTTCCATAAAGAAGAAGAAGAGGAAGAAAAACCAAAACCGTACAGCAAGAATTTAACATTTTTCTGATAGCAATAACCGAAAATGATAATTTAATAATGGCGGTTACACACTAAATTACATTAACAGCATTTAAAAAAGTTGTGGTAGATATATATATATATATGATAATTGATACAAGAAAAAAAAATTTTTTTGTGTATTGGAGAAATAAATCTGTTTTAGTCATTTCTATTTTATAACTTTTCTTTATTCTAAACAAGTTTGATACAATAGATTTAAAAGTTTTACAAAGAATGCTTGGTTCTACAGGAATGTTTTAAAATATTCATGGAAAAGTGTCGACTGTGGCAAGAACTGTTTTTTTCCGACTGTAACTCATTTCAATAGAACTACAGGTGTGTCTGTTGTAACGTTGCATTCTTCAATAGAATAAAGAGAAAATTTTGTTTCGGTCTTATTTTCTTATTATTTCCATTTTGTTAACTCCTGAATATTTTATAAATAAACTTGGATTTTGTTTGTCTTTTTATAATTTCGTTAAATCTTTTAAAGTTAAAAATTGGCGGTAATCGCTAAGGTACATCGAAAGCGTCCAGCAGCGTCATAAATATGCAAAGATGGTCTTCCGAAAATATCTTTTTTTTTAATAATTATCAATTTTATTTAAAAGTTTCTTCCCGGAAAATATTTGCATTAATGCAACTAATAATAATAATAATAATATGAATATAACAGTTGTTTAAGTCGTGCCTCTTTATTTAATTAATCCGTTCCCCTGCCTGTGACTTGAATTGTCATTTGACCATATGAAAATTTAATTCATTTTCATGACTTGAGGCGTCGATGGGAAATTATTACTGTCAAGCAGCTTAAAGTGAATTAAAATTATAATCAAACAGCACGGGAATTGCTCGCAGTTAGTGGTCGGCGTATAGGCTAGACGAAAAATATTTGCTTAGTTCGTTTCAAAATGTTTGTTTTGTGCCTCATAACGATTTTAATGCATACTACGGCATATTATTATTATTTTTTTTTAACTTCAGAACAAATAATTTGGAAGGGTTTTCATACTGCTACTCTGCGATCTCGCATAACCCGCGCTAGATTTTAAGACGTTCTTGTTTGACCCCGGACTGGATTTAAAGAGATTGGACACGAAATGCAAATGGAGGAAATTGTTAATCATGTGGTTGATGTACCATCCATGTAGCATGTCATCCAGGCTCCATTAGGCAAGACACATGATTGAACGGACAGGCTAATTAATGTCTCTTAGGTTATAGAGACTCATATTCACGCGATTTAAGCCATTTTAGATAAGCGAAATGCATTTGGCTGGATGATGATGATAATAATTCTGAGATTTCTTAAAATAATAAATCTCCCCTCGCGTGTATGCCTACTTTAATTTCTTTTCTTTTTCTGATCCATATTTTTTTTTAATAGAAAAATTCGCATTTTTCTTCGTGATTTATCAGTTGTTATCGATGAAAAATTTCGCAGACGATAATTGGAATAAATGTTATTAAAATCGCGGAACTTGTACTCAAATTGAATTCCGAAAACGTCATTTAATTACTTTTTTTTTATTTTTCGATTAATAATCGGTTTAAAATATTTATTTTTAGTTATTAAGATATTTAGCGTGTGTTTTCGTCGATCGCCATTAATATACTCTGTAAACTTCACTAACGTCACGATAGCGGAATTTCGTTGGAAAAAAATAATCTTACGAAATTTTAATTTATGAATATAAATAAATATGCTTTATAAATTTTATATACAAAGTCTTGCAAGCGCAAATAAATTTTGTCAAAAATTTTCCGAAAACAACGCGTTAAAAAATGCATGACACATTTACATTTTTTAAAAGAAAATCTTTCGCGATTTACGAGTATTTTTTAAAATAATAATAATATAGTATATATGGAAAAAATTCAATCACGGTTTATATGAATTTGTAGTATTGCAATATTGTATTCTGTTGTTCCTTATTAATTCCTATACGTTTTGTACGACGTGACATCCTCGATCGCTTTGGCAACGTCAGGAAGGTATGCTTGGTATGTACTTTTACGATTTGCTATTTCTATCAAAATAGGTAATCACAATCCCGAGCGATTCTAGAAAAAGCCATTTCTCGTTCGGATGACAAAAATCAAGTTTGTTTGGATGGCGATTTCCCAACTCGGAAAATCTAATAATAGAAGAACGTAATTTGTAAAACAAGAACGGATAACGCTTATTTAAATTTATTATATTTTCCTTTTAGAAAAGTAGAGTTTTAATTTTTAAAATTGTTTTTCTTTTTCTTCTTCCACTTCTTCTTTAATAGTTTCTGAATTAAACAATTCTTTTATTTATATAAGTTGCTTATTCGAGTAAGTTACGCTTATTGAAATTTTTATTCATTTAGAAATAATTTATGATGGAAATATAATTCGGGTTATTAAAAATCCGATCTTTCTTTATTCTTGAAGAGAGAATGAGAAATAGAAAAGAGAGAGAGAACTTTCATTTTATTATTTGAGTAGAAGTTAAACAAGTTGTGTAGAACACTTTTAAAAAGAAACGTGATAAATAGACGTCGTAAAAGCTTACTTAACACGGGATTTTGGAGTACAGATGCGACTTTCAAAAATTACCAGAGACATTATAGATGGTAAATTTTCCGTCAAGGATTAGGAAAGGATTCGCATTTTTCCCCTCAAAAGTAAAAATGAGATGCGGTATATAATTAAGGAGGGGGATGCGATGGAAGGATTGTGTTCGATGTTCTTTAAGCCCAGACGGAAGTTTGAGTTTTGTGTTGCGGGATGCAAGTTTTTTTTTTTTTTTATGAAAAGTTCGGTTTCCGGAGCCATAAACTTCTGCTTTTTTGATATATGTGACGTATTAGTCATGTCAGTTGCAGAGATGGCATAACATTGTTAAAAAAAAATAAAAAAAAATTCGGAAAGGTTTTTAGTAGTTGGGTTTAAAAATAAGTTTTGTTGATTTGGCAGGCTTAAAGTGTTGCTAGTTATTGTGATATATGCTGAAATTTTATTGGACGGAACGGTAACGGCTCCTATTGTTACGTTGAATGCTACTTTGTTGTATAATGAAGTGCTTTCCTTAACTCCTATCGTATAAATGATTTCTGCTACACTTCTTCCTAGTTTTAATTTGGTTATTCTGTTAAATTGTCCGTTTTGTTCTTTTTCTTTTTCCTGTCTAATTCTCTTCCTTGTCTCGCCATCTAATTGTGATCTAATCATGTTATATGCCGTATAGAATGGTTTCAATTCTACCTGAAACTTTTATACAACAGTTATCATTTTTTAATCCAGACGAAAATTACATCATTATTCAAAAAAGAATAGAAAGAAAAGAAAAGAAAAACGTTTACCAGACTCTTTCATTTTTATTAAAGTAATTTGGTTGAAGTTCCAAAACAAAAATTCTGATAGAACTTAACTTTGCGTATGGCGTAAGCGAATTCTTTACAAGATTATAGCTGCTGGAATTTTTTCTCAAAATATATATAAGATCGGAAGTTAAAAATGTGGTCCTTGAAACTTAATGTGTTCTAGTTTATGCGGCGGCCCGTATAAGATGCCTTCGCGGGCCGGATCCGGCCCGCGGGCCGCCTTTTGCCCACCCCTTGTATATACTGTACTAACAGATCATGAAACGTGAACATCTTGATAAATGTAGACAAACTGCATCATCTTAAATTATTCATTTTTTAAAAAAATTTTCATTAGAGAAAAGAAAGAATTTATACTAAATATTTCTAAATAATTCCATATTCCAGATATATTTTCTTTAATTTGGAAGAAACTATTTCTTTGACAAGAAAATACCCATAACCATATAATTCAATTATTTTTGAAAATTATAACATTTAATTTTATCACTCAAAGAAAATAAGTCTATAAATATTGTCAATTATTGGCATTATGCACAAACTGCAAAGGATTCGTAAAATATCTAACGAAAACTTGATGATTTATAGGCCCTATAGAAAATAAATGTTTATTTTGTTTTCGATAATATATTTTCAGAAATAAAAGAATTCATAATTTTTTATAGAAAATCAGGTTTAAAAATATAAAAAATTATAGGAAAATCTCAAAGGATACTTCAATTATTAACAAATATAATAATAGCACAGATGAAAAGTTTTGATATAATAGAATATATTGTACAAATAAAACACAACTAAATAGTCAAAATCATTTATCAAAGATATATAAAAATACAGATTAAAATTTAATATAGATTCTTTCTTGTTACATCTTGGATCTTATAAAGAACAAGACATACAACTAAATCCGATTAGAGAACTTTACAAAATATTTTTATCGCTGTGGATGCTTTTTATATAATTATTATTTTCTCACTTGCTATAGCTTTTCGAAAGATATTGAGTTTAAAAGACTGTGTAATGAATGCTTAATTCGTTTTCTCGTTTCGTTACCAAATAAAAGATATCGAACTAAATATGTCGATCAATCTAATTTCTTTGATTTGATTTATTCATAAATCGGAATTTTCGGTAATAGCTACTGAACCCTTATCGTTCGGAAAGCCATTTTAATAAAACAATATTTATAGACAGAACAGTTTATCATAACAGTTCTAATATCAGTAAATATAAAAAAAGCACGAATACTTCGAAATAGTTAAAATGTATAATGCATTTTCCATTTTTAGCACAAATACTTTTCATTAAATATATTATTGAGACATTATTTGGTATACAGAATATACAATTTTATAAATGAAAATGAAAAATCACTGATATATGAATTAATGATACAGAAAATTTCAGTAATAATTATTTTAACTTTCATTGGAATTAAAATCAAATTTAATTATAGAAAACTATTTTGTATACCTATAACATTTTAAGAAAATTTTTTAATATTGATAAAACGTAATCTGTATTCCACACAGATTACTAATAATTTATTTATTTTTTCCGACTTAATTAATACTGTGCTTGTAAAGTATTCTACTTGACTCTGCTTAAGAGAAAAGAATTCTCATATTTTTCAAACATATCTATATCGCTAAACATGTTATAAACACATAAAATGATATTATAGCTTAATTTAGTTAAAAGGTAAACATAATTAATACGTAAGTTTTTGATTATTATATTTAAAGTTAACTTTGGTTATATATAGATAATCTGATTCCAAACCGTTTATTTTAGGGCAAATAAGAAGTACAGAATTTATTTCTCAAACATAAATATATAAACATTGCATCAAAATGACGAAATGCCTGATATTTAATTCGTAATTCAATCTAGAAATCTGGAACAGAAAGAGATAACTGATCTAAGAGTTTACAGATTATTTATAATGACACAGATTCTACAATATTCTGATATAGAAAATTATCAAAGCTTTTAAAACGTATAATAAGTAAATATTACAAATCATACCTATTTCAAAAGCATCATATACAATATTCACTTATGCATATGCTGAATATGCATATTTTAGTGCATATATTAATTATAAAGTAATGAAATGATTCCAAAATATCAACTGAAATAAGAACATGAATATTACAATATGTTGGAGAAATACAATGAGTGTCAACACAAGTTTTTGGTTTCTAATTTAATAATAGCAAAGAAAAACTATTAAAAACTTCTTTTTAAAAATTTATATGGATTGTTTTATAGGCATATCATATATCAATATTAATCAAAGCATGAATAACATAACATACATATAACTGATTACATATACAAAGAAATGCTTTGTATTTATAGAAGAAAGTCAAGAAATGGAGAGAAAATGCTAAAATGCCTTGTTAATTAATAATAAAAGTTATATTATACAGAAATTTTGATAATATGTAGTACATATTATGTACACGTCACTAATCCGAATACAGTACGACAGTTTCACTGACAAATTTGACACACACAAAATGCAGGAGCACAATATATAAAATACTATATTATATATTTAACAGCTTTATATATAATAATATTTATTATAAACATAATATGTACTTCATCGTAATATTTCTTTCACTCATATTTTGTTTGATTTGTATTGCCATCATGCTATTACTACTAAAATTTCTTCATCTAACATGCAATGACTCGCTGCTTCTTATCTAAAGGTAGTTCTGATAGCTATATCATGATGATAAGATAAATCAACCACGACATCAGTGAGCATATCAGACGGAACTCACATTTTGCTATATTAGAAGTCAATCAATTAATGAAACTTATAAAACGATCCACAATTAAATCTTCAAACAAAATAACAGCGTTAAATAGAAATACTGTATGTATTTATCTCGAATAGGAACATTGAATTATTAAAATTTTATTTTTCTTTTAGATAGCATCTACGTAAAAGTAATAATAATTAATTTTAATATACCATAAAAATAATTCGATTTTAATGAAAATCTAAATGAATCGACATACTTCCGTGATGAATTCTATCATTATACTGCATTTCGTAAAGGTTTATTTAATAGCAGCTAAATTATTTCATTCTGACAGAAATTTGAAGTTAATATGCTTTTATGCAAATATTGCCGAATACTCTTAAAAGAAATGTTAATACTCCAGTTTTCTAAAGTAATGAATGCAAATATAGAAATATTTTATTGATGAACAAAATACTTATTCTCTCAAAATTCATCAATATATAACCTACAGAATATCGTTGAATGTACAATATAGTTTTCAAATATTAAATTCAGTCTCTGAAATCGCAAGAATTTTTATAAGTTGATAATGACTTATAAAACTGGTTCATAAGCATTGTGGAACTGCAGTATCTCTAACAAATAAGATTTTATTTAACTTTAAATAATATAACTCATTTAAAATATTTATTCATATAGCAGTTTAAAGAACAAAATATAATTTATTAAATTTATTTATGATCGCATAAAAGCATACAATATTAGAACAGGTTTTGTAGATCTTGAGTGTATTCTGAATTTTTGTATCACACACATCGCAACAGAGTGAAGTATTTAGAAACTGATGGCATTATATGCAGTCATCACATAATTTCAGAACTAAAAATATAAGAAAAGCTCATTATAAAACTGAAATTTATATCATTAAATTTTCTATTAAAATTCTCATATTAAAATTTAATTTGTAAGTTTAATTTTGTCTGATTTGTATTCTTGAAAATTTTCGCTTGATTATTGCTTTATATCTTATTTTTTTATTTATTCATTATTTGATATAATTCATATATTTAATTTTTGATTTAATTTTTTTTTCTCTTGAATGTTTTGTTTTCTAGATTTTTATTGTTGACTTACAAGTAGTTATTATAGTAATTATTTGTTGGTAAATGGAAAAATATTATAAGATAAAAAAATAAATTTTAACAAAAGTAGATTTGAAACGTGTGAATATTTTTATCTACACAATACAGATGTAGATTTTAACCACAACCGCCATTGATTCAAAAAGACTCTATAGTGGCACTCATTATTATATAAAAATTCAATAATATTTTATAGTCATTCTTCATTGGGTAATTTTTAAAATGACAAAAAAAATGAACTATTTTCATTTATTAATTTAATTATTGACAATTTGCTTAATTTAATTTATATTTACCATTACTTTTTTCTTTTTAGAAAACTAAATATTTTATAGTATAAACGGCCATGTTATTAAACCATAAAGATGACTACTTTTCTTGGTTATGGATATCTTGTTAATTCTGTTTACGATGCTATCGATTAACGATTCGTCTTCCATAGAGTTTTATCGTTTCTATTAGTAATAAGTTTTCGAATAACAGTGTGTTTACGACAAGTGACCACCAATCAGAACTAAGCAGACCTTAGCCAATCGTTAATTTTCTGAGAGGAGTGAATGGAAGCTTAACATCATTTTTATATTTTATATGGATAATAGTAATAATGTATTTAAAGTCTTTTTGTTAGGAAACAAGTTTAATTTAAAGATTAAATAAGATTAAGTCAATAAAGACAAGAAAAGATTTTATAATTTATTTATTATTTATTGTATGTTTAAATATTATAAATAATATTCTTAAAGTGATTATTAATTTTCAATTTATCATGAAACGATTTCAGCCTTTAATATGCATTTTCTATATTCAATAAATGATAATTTCATTTAACGATTATTTCTATCGTTAATATAGAAAAAGAAATACTGTATAGTAATTTCTCTGTTTTATCTAAATCTTTATTTACTTTTTTAAATATTATAATTCTTCCTTTCATTTTCCGAGCCTTAGTAACATCTTTATAAATTTGTTCCTAACAAGATTAAAAATACAGAAATATAGCATAGTAATACTAATTAAACATTACTTAATAATTTATATTTTCATGAAAGTGATAGCCCAGAATTAATTTTTTGGATTTGTAATGAATATATATAATCGTTAGCTGGAATAATAATGTCATTATAATAACTCTGCTATTTCATTTAGTCTGTATTGAACCTATGGAGAAAGACGAAACGTACTAGTAAACCCACTTTGCTTTCTACGAATCAAAATAGCTTGAACACAAAAGAAAATGATAAAATAACAGTAAAGGTTATTTTCAGGAAAAAAGGAAAATTATATTTAGAAATTAAAGATCTGTTTAAATATACAGTGTTTTGAAAAATTATATAAAGAAAATAAACAAAAGCGAAATTTAATCGGAAGCTTTTAGTTAACAACTACAAAAAACATCGAATTTTTATTTCGTTTTTATCGATTAAGTCAATTAAATTTAATTATTGCAGAGAAGTTTCTATTCTAGTATTCGTGATGATATTTTTGAGATTACAGGAGACACTATTTTAAAATGAACTTATAATAGGTTTTCTCTGCTTACTTTCATAATTTGAATTGAGTTTTACGCATACGGACTTTGCAAATGCCACAGTAATTGAAATTTTTCTCATAACCGAAAATAAAAATGTTTCAACTTAAACAGAAAATGTAATATTCATAACAAATATCTGAATAATTGAAACTTATTCTCACATTCAAATAATTAAGATATTCATTTTACGAATATAACAACAGCGAACAAAAATTGTATTCTATATATAAATATAGTGTTTGTGAAAGACAACGGAACAAAGATGATAAAAATAAAATGTAATATTACAGTTAATAGATTATTTCTTCGAAAATTGATAAGAAATAAATATTAGGTCTAATTGATAAAAAAAAATCTAAAATGCCACAATATAATGAATTAACTCATTGATCAAAGAAAATGAAATCAAGATTGATAATAGAAAAATAGATATGACAGAAAATACAGTACAGTATATTAAATATTGAGTTTAAAATTAATAATACAGTAGTAATCAATAATATAATATAGCAAATTATCTATAGCATTAATACATTGATGTTATAGATAATTTTATTTCATGAAAGAAATTGTTTTAATTATCTTAACAATTTACATTTAAATACTTTTTAATAATTTAGTTATAAAATTGTTATTAAAATTGAAATATTTATATTAATTCTGAAATTTTCTCATGTTTGATCATTGGAGAAATTTCTAAAGAAAAGAAGTTAGAATTCTACATCTGTTTATTCTTTCAAATAAATTAATACATATATTATTTTATAATTAAATATAAAGATTTATTATAATGTTTGTTTAATCCTGTTTAGAAAAACTTTAAAAATTATATTCATAGAACTTAAATATTGTACTTTTAATTATTAAAATTGTATTTATAAAAATTTTAAATAAATTGTAACTTTTAATGAAATTGAAAATTAAAATTTTTGTATAATTAAACTTATAAATAA
>AYEL01086286.1:0-26485 GCA_000484575.1 Olivierus martensii
ATATATATATATATATATATAAAATTAAGTATATAAAAAGTGTTTTTTTATTAAGTTTATGTATACTTAATAAGAATGTTGTTTTTGACGAAACGAGAGCGTATGGTTTCGAAACAAAAACAGGAAAAAAAATAGCTTTTCTTTCCATAGTTTAAAATAAAAAAGGAAAAAATAAAACTGAACGGTTCGTTAGAAAACACAGAAATCTCTACAACAGAATGAGGAATAGATTATTACAAAGAACTACGATTTTTGTAAATTCTGCAACGAAAATATTTACATTCGGAGTGTTTGCATGCACGAAAAAAGTAAGTAAACACGGTAAACGTTATCTCTGTATTCATTTTCATAAATTGCATAAATAAAAAAGAAAGAATTATAAAAAACATTGCAGTCGATGCTGAATTCTAAGAAAAAAGAAAAAAAAATTTTTGCCTAATCTATAAAAATAGTAAAAAGTCATCTTTCGGAGATGAAATGGTATTGAAGGTGTAGAGAAGGATAGTTTGAACATCATTCATCCATTGTTTGTAAGACGAAACGCAGTTGTCATTTCATCATATTTTACACATCACTTTTGCAAGAGAAACTAATGAGAAATCAATAACACCTGAAGCTATAAAGCAGGTGATTAATGAACAAATCGCCATTTGTATCTTACAGTCCATCAGTCACAGACTGCATTATACTTCTTCTGTGTGACACGTTTAGATTCCTGCAGGGACAATTCTACTAGCTATGTCCTGCAGGATATATCATGTCAGAACCACATGTAAAATATGACTCGCCTGAAGGCTTTGCATTTGCGGTTCCCTTGTATGCGGAAGTCAAGGATATTCGTACAAGCTGTATTTAGTCATCAACTCGTGTCACTTTTTATTTCGCTTTCGTTTTTACTACAACAATGTTTTTTTCGTTTATGACTTATGGCATTATCTGTTCCCATGCTTTTCTTTTTTTTTACGTAACTTAAATAGATTACACGCTGATTATTACAGATTAAAATATTTTTCGTGCACTTATTTAACCAAAAAATAATAATTTTTGTAACGTGTGCCCTATGAAAAATCGAATATAATTTTTTATTTTTATAGTTTTTAGCCATCTGGAGTATCGACTTCGGCCCTTATGCATTTATTATAATGCTTTTAATATATTTTTTCGTGTACTTTTGTATCGCTTACACGCTCTTCTGTTTGTTATTTACATATAGATTTATCGATAAAAATTATGTTTTTGGTAAAAAAATAAATATAAAAATAGTCATTTGGTTTATATGTATTTTTTATTTTTTTTTGAATTTTTGAATAATTTCCCCCTTCCTCCTGAGAGTTTAGGGAAATGAAAAATGTCTGCCGATCTTCTATTCTGTATGAATAACAATTCAAAATATTAGAAATAACTTTGCAGTTTTATAGAGTTGCCCGGGCCTCTGTCTTGTACCTGCTTAAAATTCGATCCTGAACCTAAAATGTAAAAAGAAAAGAATCGATTTTGTGCCATTTTATTTATTATCAATGAAAAAAGCAGTAAATTTTTGCGTGTTTATCGTTACCTTACACCACCAATAGTCCTGTAACCAGTCTGTAAAATGGATTAAGTTAACAGAATATTTTCGATTATAGATATTTATTTGTAGATATTGTCGATCTTAGCTTCTACTCTGAATATTTTTGCTTTATTTTAATGATATGTAGATCCCTTATTAACGTAACAGCATGCTTTGTTTTCCTAGCTTTTTTTAAAATTCGCTTCTATTCGAACAGTTTTTTAAGCTTAATAATTAATAAAAATATCGAGAAAGAATGCCGGATTTATTATCAGACCCAATATACACACAAGCACACACATTCGTTTAAAAATAAACATTTAAACATCTTTTAGGATACTTGATATTTTCTGTAGGATTCGTGTCTTGTTACGATGCGATACGCAGTGCGAACGACATGCATTTGAATTTGTAAAGAGGGGAGGAAAAAAAAAAGAAAGTTAATGGGTAAAAAATGAATGTAGAAAATTAAATAAAATTCCTACTTACCATTCTGATGTGTGGCACGGTGCCAGATCCTGTTGAAAAATTCAAAGACTTGTTTGTAGAATATCACGTAGATGTTTTTGTATAGAGACACCTTGACATACTGGTTCGAATTCGCATTTCCACCCACAGAATAACTCTCAAATTCCTAGAAAACATTCTTGCCACATTCCGTTAAACATTCGACTTAAAAAAATAACGATCAATTTACGTTTCAGACCAAAAAAAAAAATTATTTATATACAGTATATATATTTTCAGTTTCTTAGTTGTTCAATATTTTCCTCTTTTTTTTCTCGTTATTCATTCTTCTAACTTTCGTAACAGCAGTTAGCAGCGGAATTTTTGCTTTCATTCAAAAAATAATCGATGGCAAACTCGGAAAACATTTATTTATTATTATTTTTTTCCCCTGTTTCTGCCCATTTAGTTAATACTTGAGATGTGCGTATCGATATTTTAACTTAGCTAAAACTTGGTCCGAAAAAAATCAGAAAAATACATATAACTTCCGTGGTAGACACAGCATATGGTTTACAGCTAGTAAATTCAAAAGTAAAAAGAAAAAAAAAAAAGTAATTGATTGAAGCCATTCTAATCTGACTACAATTTTTTGAAGGCGCAGTTTTGTTAAGAATAATTTTATGCTTGTTTTTCTTTATTTTACAAGCTTTACACCTTCTGTTGACAATGAAAAAGCATGTTTTTATGTTAATTATGGAACTATTTACAGAAGTTTTTTTTTTGATAAAATTTAAAAAATTGTGATCATTATAACATAGAGACTACAACATAATTAATATTCAGATATCTTTATTATCAATATCTGATAATTAGTTTGCAACTAATTTTTAATATTTTCGATTTGTTTTTCATAATCCTAATAGGGTTTTGATTAAATTTTATAACCGATTAATCGAATTTTGGGAATATTTTTCTACATAAAGAATGAAGTTGCTATCACAATTTCGATTGAGTTCTTTCAGAAAACACTAGATGGAGTTCTCACCCCGCATTCTCTAGCCGCCCAGTCACGTGACGTCTTTAGACCAATGACGTAACAAAACGTGACAAGGGATCGAATATGGCGGAGGAAGGTTAGGTCAGTGACATGAGAATTGATTAAAGGTCTGGTTGTAAATGACACAGTGGCTCCGAATGGAGGGAAATGGGATGGGTAACTTGCCTTTTTCTCTTTCCTTTTTTATATAAATATATTTTTTTTTCTAAAATCCAAACCGGAACATTCGTAAAGAAAGATTGAGAAGAGGGAGGGAAAAAAGTAAAAAAAAATGTAGATCTTAAATGAATAATAGTTTGAGTCGAGCGTGACTGAGTATTGTTACAGAAACGGAAGGAAAACGTTCTCTTTAATACTGGAAACATCAGTAATTACTTGGACTGAAAAGGAAATTTTTACAAAATAAGTTTAAAAAACATCCAGCCAGACAAAAATAATGAGAACTCAAGTTATTATTAAAAGCAGTAGAAAGAACGTGTTAATATAGTCGAGAAACGGTTGCACCAAAAGAAAAATGGAAGGAAAAAAAGAGTTTTATTAAAAATAGAACAACTCGAATTATGTAAAAGTTTCATTATTTGTTAACTGTGTGTACATGTTAAAAAAGAATCAAATCGGTAGATATGCAGCCATATTTTATATATGTAAAATAGAGCGAGAGGAAGTTTACACGCGAAAAATAGAACTTAACTCGATAGATCGTTTGCTTATCGCTGAGACAATGTTAGCATACGGTTCATTTTTTTTACTTTGTCACAGATAAATGACACGTAACTCCATCTATCACTACAGGAATAGACCATCGCTTGCTTTAATGATTAAAGACTCTTTGTGCTTCCATTTATATCTGTGAGGACTGAGGTACGCAGACCAACTTATTATATTACTGAAGTTCTCTCTGGAATGACTTGTTACTTGGTATTAAAGATCTTTTTAAAAATGGAATGGACGGTCAATATTTCAATAAAAAATCATTGAAGAAGAAGAAGAAAAAATCTAATTGTTTTAACGCAAAACATTCGGGACGTTAAACCAATAAAATATTAACAATTCTATCTCTCTCTATATATATATATAACTTTTTTTTAGAAACTAGATGATGATATCCTCATCAGACGTTATCTAACTTACGTAATGGATGATATCACGAACTTATCGTAATGGTTATCTGTGATGAAAGGATAACTTTTTTCCTTTCTTCAGTTTTTTTGTACTTTTTCCATTGTTCTATCTGCAAAGCTCGAATTCGGTGTCGTTTATCAATCTCCATTGTTTTTCTCGTTAAAAAAATGTGAGAGTTTTTTGTTTTCCGATGTCACGAATCCTTTTTAATGTTTATATTATCGATTTAATTATTATTTTTCCCCATAATAAAAATTTGAATAGGATACAATTATGATTCGCATTAACAGATGGCGCTAGGCGAACGAATTTGAATATATATTTTTTTCATTAAAGTCGAAGGAAATGATCCTTCCTACGCGCTACTCATTTTTACGAAAATCCCGATTTCGTCTTCGAATAAGGATGATGTAGTGAGCTTATCTGAAAGAAGAACTTCTCAGTCGAATATGAAAGATGGACTTAATATATCAAGAAGAGAGAGAGAGAGAAGAGAATATTTAGATAATATGAAACATTTACATCATTCCAGACGGGAGATCCTGATGGTATTTCAAAAATTTTCAATCTTGCTCAAAAAGGAAAAAAAAATAAAAAATATATGATACATCGGACAGCTGCTTTTCGGAATTCCGAACCTCTATTAATTATCTAAATATATAAATTGTCAAAATGAAAAAGATTGAATATTCCAGTAACTATCCGTATAATGATAGCTTCTCCATCATTCTTATGCTCGACAGAGTTCTAAATTGCAGTTTCCGTGCGGATCATTCTCAGATCAGTTTCATCATTCTTAGTTAAAATAAAAAATAAAAAAAATAGTAGTATAAATGGAGTTAAATATCAAAAACTTTTATGCACAAATATTTTTTAGAAGATAACTCTCTAAGCGAATTAGTTATGTTAGGTAAGGAAGCTTTTGGAGATAGTATTGACTAAGAGAAAAGTAAGTCCTGATGCTTCCAGTCACTCCATCATCTCCTTCTGGACCAGGAGATACTGCAACTACCTGGTCAGAGCAATCCATTCTGGGAGCTGACCCTCACGTGTTCCTAGTGAGATAGAGAATGATATCGACCCGTTGAGAAGCCATTGGTTTGCCTACAATTCTCTAATATTATTGAAGTTACTGACAAGGCATACATTACTTTTATGCTACACTTCCCTTTTTTTAATAAAAAATATTTTTATGGATTCCGTAATAGAATTTCTCCAAAAATTGTGTTTGATTTTTAAATAAACTTTCCCCCCTTCAAATTTGAGAATTTATTAAAGTATTATCATCGTATATCAAAAAATAGAAAAAAAAATATTCTTTTTTTTAAAAAAAAGGTAAATTACGAAATTCAAAATCACCTGTAACTCCATGTAAAACAAAATAAATCTACTGCTTCGGGAAATAACGTTAAGGTCCAATTATTTATATAAATTTTATTTTAATAGAATTTTTTTATATATAAAAAAATAAAAAAAGTATCGTTTTAAAACAGTTTCTTCCATGTCGCCTGTGTTTTTAAATAAAATAATATTTTATTTAAAAAAATCAATTCTGTTTGTATTCTGTAATTTATTTTATAAGTCAATCAAGAGAAAATGAATTTTTTTTTTTTCAGGAAATTAAATGCGATCAATATTTTATTTAATATTATTTTAAGAATTACAAGTATTTTTTCCTTCTTTTTTATTATTCATTAATTTTGGATTTTTGCTTTTTTTTCTATTTATTTATCTCTCTCGCTGTCGGCATTACTTTAGAGAATTTTTATTAAACGTTTCGTTATTTAAATGCTCTTTAATTTGATCGAGAATATTTTATAGATCTGTAAAGAAAAGGAAAAAAAAAAAAAAAAATTAATTTGATCGAGAATATTTTATAGATCTGTAAAGAAAAGAAAAAAAAAAAAAAAATAGAATTTATTTTATTTTTTTCCAAACCAATGCTTAAATATTAAAACATTCGAACAGATGTTTACATGCTCAACAGCACTGATGAATCTTCTTTATTTTATTTTTTTTTTTTATGGTAACAACTAACTGGAAGGTACGTTATGTCTGATTGTTTCCTTGATAATTACAGTAGACTGAATTCGTAAATTTTGCCGATTATCTGGAAACATATTTTAGTGGAAAAATTTCCTAAAATTTAATAATCCGATTTGCAATTAAAACAATTTTGGAGATTAAAATGACAATTTTGAATAAATTTTACTATCTGACTGCAACACTCAACACCTAAGATTGAATTGCGTGCGATTTTCAGTGCACCTCTGTGCCGAGGGCGTTGTTAAGTTGACAAATCACCTCACAAGTCATTGTCTCACACGCCTAATGGGTCAAACATTACCGCAACTCTTCTTACTCTAAGTGATCGGGCTCTAACGTAAGGTTGTACCAATTACATTAGACCATCCATGAACTATAAAACGACAGACGACATTTTTAAAACTCATGAAAGAAAAATTTCCTTTATTTTAAAAAGAAGAAAACACTGTAATGGTGGTAGTAGTAGTAGTATAAATGTAAGTTTTGTTATATTTCTTTTCGATCAAATTAAAAAAAAAAAAAATCAAACTTTTAGATGATGAAACGTAGAAGAGCAACTTTCGTATGTACACACCCATTAAGGTAACTAGTTGGCGTTAGCACGCAAGATCTATGCAACGATAAATAAACGTTCTGCGGGATCTTCGCTTAGTTTTATCGATGTGTCCTTGTTATTTAGTATGACTGGAAGGAAATAACGCCATGCGGGTCGAAACCCGCGGGTAACAATTTCCTAGCAATTTAACCGGGATGGCGAATTTGCCTTCGGGTTTGCACCATTGGATTCGTTTGCATAATGGCTGACCTTTGACTGGGCAGTCATCAATTCCATCCCTCAGGCACACAGTAAAGAGCAGTAAGACGACCTTTAACATTATAACATTATAAACCGATGACCTACTAAGAGTTACGATAATAAGATTTGGACGGGAAAATGTTCGTAACTCGAAGTTGTTTTTTTATTTATTTATTTTATTTTATCTCGGCGTACGTTAAGTAGTGGAGGAATTAACGTTAGAAGGGAATTTACGAGAAGTGAATCACGATATCTTACAGAATAAACAATAAAAAGAACATAAATTCAGATCAATGGTATTCACCCAACGTTCTCGAAACGGTGATATATATCTCAAGTGGACTAGAAAAACTGATAGAATACTGGACAAGGGGTTAGTCTCGATGGCAGATAGACAGTGAAAAGGTTTTGCTTGACAACTACAAGTTAAAGATAGGATCAGGTTAATCCAATTACACTTCTAGTTGTTACACGTTTGTCCAGTAAATTTGGCACCTGGTATCCAGGCCGGAATCTAGTATATATTTTTTTTCCAGTGAAGTTTTATGGTTTCTTGGAGATTTTTATACGATTGTTGACATAATCAAATTTTATAAGCAAACGTAATTTAATATTGTTTATCGTAACGCTCTCTTCAAGTTTGATATGTAACTTTTTTTTCAAAAATTCGTTCCAATTATGAAAAAATCAATACTGCAAGAAGATTTATTGCAAATTATTTCTCTACTAGGTTGTAATTTATAATTTTTTTTCTTTTTAATCACCAAAATTTCTTTCTAGATGCTTCATTTCGCGTAATGCAAAGAAGAAACGTTGTAGATATAAAGCCTATGAAAAATTTCCCATTGTCCGCAATGCATTAAGAATATTATTCATTATATATGATGCGTGATATGCATAATGCACTAGTAAGTATTTTATAAGTTTCTTTTAACGCATATGCATCTGATGTACCTCAATGCATTATAAACGTCGCATGTAAATGCATTGTAAGAATTATTCGCATGTCTTTAATGATATAAGCGCTAAAATATTCGGACGTTATTGATGCATTAAGTGTACTTATCAGCATTAAAATATATTTTCCCAGATCTTTATGGAGACGTTTCGTTAGAATATGCATATGTATTTTACTCGTTCTTCTAAATCCTTCAAACCAAGCGCAATTTTCTTCGATGAGAACGTTTTTAATCACTTAATTAAACAGTTTAACTACTTAATTATTTTTCTTCTCCTATAAGAGACGTTAAAACGATGAGGAATTTTGTCGAGGGGAAGGAAGATATGCAATTTTATTTTAATTTTTTATTTGTTTTATTTGATATCCGCTCCGGTCGATGATTTTTGAATTATGATAACAATTAACTTAATAGTAAAAAAAAAATGCTTTTAGAATTTAAGAAGAAAATTATTCGATTGTTATTATGTTGAACAGCATAGAGAAATTTTTATTTAATAAAAAATAAAATAAAATTCGTCTTGTTAAGTGTGATTTTTTTATCAATGAGGAGAAGAAAAAAGCACGTGAAATTATTATTTAAGAGGACACGTTTCTTTTTTTAAAACAATCCTGCGGTTGGAAGAGGGAAATAATAATAATAATAGTAATAAAAAATTCTAAGAAACTAAAAAGAGATTTGGTTTTAGAAAGAATATTGTCTTCGGGCATTATTATGAAGTATCATGCCTTTATTACATCTATGCCTTTCATGAGAAAAAACTAAGAAGAAAGAAAAAAAAATAAAATTCAGAGATTATAATGCGAGACAGGAATCATATATCACTGCTAATAAAATTTTAAATTATATTAATAATTCGGTGATTTAATTTTTAGGAAATTTGCTGAATATCTAAAGATTAAAAAAAAATGATGATAAAAAATTTACTTGACAAATAAATAGTGTGTTTCGCTAATTATTGAATAAATCATAAGTTTTATTGTTAATAAATTTCTAAATAATAATAATAATAATAATAATAATTACTAGTTTGTAACAAAAATATTCTTACGTTTTAAGAAAATTAATAGTTGCAAAAATTTATTTCGTCGTTCAACTTAATTTAATTTGCTGAAACTTTTGATCGTTTTTAATTGTGAAGAGAGGAAACTCCAGTTAATAATAATTAAATCATACAAGACTTAGCTACTACTACTACTACTGTTCGTTAATATTATGTATGTAAATTGTAGCGCATAGATTAAAATTTAAACGCAATTTTACGCCAATTAATATGCGGAAAAAATATCGTAATATGAGATAAATTAGCAGGAAAAATTTTTTTATAATAAATTAATTAATACTGTTTTTTTAAAGGTTAAAAGTAACTTTAAAAAGCGAATTTTTTTATTTTATTCGATATTATAAAAGTTATTGTGTGAATATATGAAACCTTATAATAAGGTTTTAACTTTAACAATTAATCTTCTTAAGCAGCCAAGAGGCATTTTACCAGAAAAATTAGAAATTCTGTAATTATTTTTTAAGTGAAACAAACAGTTCTGGAAAGAATTAATCGCTTATTTTCCGAATTATTTTTGAATGATTAAAGATATAGGATTAAAATATGTATACGATTTCAAAATTATCTTCAATCTATAAGTTGAATGCCATAAAAATCTATCAAATGGGTGCATAATTGTTGCAGAGAAACCTTAGAAGTTTGAACGTTTGCCATTTTTAAAAGGATGAAACTGCGGGGTTAATTAATCTTATTTCAGATTCGACTTTAATGAGCATAGCTACCCTGCTGAATTTCGTAAAAATATTTCGAAAGTTATTAGGGGGAACCATAGAAGTTTGAATGTCCACCAATTTTAAATGGCTAAGGTTAGATGATTAATTGATGTGACGTCTATAAAATTTATTGAAAATATATTAAAATACAGTCTATTTGCAAATATATTGCAGAATTTTTTACAGATTTATTCGAAAATGCATTAAGAAAGTATTACAGAAGTTTTGAATTTCCGCCATTTTTAAATGCTCGAAGCTCGAAGATTAAATTATGCAGAATGGTGGAAAGTGGTGTGATATGTACCGAATTTCGTCAAAATCTACTAAATAAGTTTAAAAGTCATCAGTTTGGGACAGACATATAGAAAGCATGATGATCTTTCCTTCGGAAAGTAGACTAAAAATTCAATTCAGTTTCTGCTTATTTGCATATCGAAAAAATTAACAAAATTAACTCTAAACTTAATGTAATCGAAATAGGAAAATAGAGGCATTTTATTAAGAAAATTCACTTAAGCAACACATTATTTCAAATCAACTCACTGTTAAGATAGTTAAGATGTTTGTACAGTATTAGTTAGCACAACTTTCATAAATTTTTCCAAAGTAAAACACATTAAGACCGATTGCATTTAGTAAGCTCAACAAAAATATCGAAAGCAATATACGCTGTCTATTGTTCTACCTTTTCACTTTTAAATTATTTTTAAATTAGGAAATTTTGCATGGATATACATAACTAGATAGGATTAAACTGCAATGAGATTCGCTTACAGCAAAATGACAAAAAAATATGTATAATAAAATGTGCATAAATAAGTAACTTCTACCCGAACTATTAGTCTAATTGTCAATATTTATTTAATAAAAAAATAATGAAACTTTCCAAAATAGAAATTTTATCCTGTTTTTATGCACATATCAACGTGAGAAACAAAAATATCCTTAAGGTGTTGTAAGCTGCATATAAAATTAAAGTATAAGAAGCTAGATTAATTTGCTTTTAACGCAATTTTCGCGTAAGTCCTTGTAGAAATCGTGTTATAAAAACAAAATACACTGTTAAAGTCACTCCCGAATTAGTTTTTAGACAGAAAAAATTCGAATATTTTCCCCTTTCTTCCTCCTGTTTACAGCAAGTAGGATGATTTTACGCAGTAATTAATTTAAATTTTTTTTTCCTCCTCAAAACGGATACCGTTAGAAAGTCCGATATAAAAGGCTAACTACCGATAATAACGATAATTAAATCTTTCAAAATTATTAATCTTATAGATAAGGTTCTGTCTTCGAGTTTAAATCTTCTTAATTAAAAGTAGTAGGAGGAGAGATGCATTTTGAACGAGTTATTGTGGCCAGAAATTTGACAGAAGTCATTAATTAGCCATTGACTTATGTATATGTTTCGAAGCGACAGAAAAGTCTGCAAAGATTCTGATGCAACATCAGTCAAAGGAGAATTGTTCATGGGCTAGATGGGCGGATCAAGGGCTCTGAATAATTGAAGGCGAATACAATTAATAACAGATGTACGGGTTAATTGGCGAACTTCTGTCTTTCACAGATGCACAGATGAATCTGCTCTTTAATATATTTTCATTAATATGGATTAATATCTCCTAACACTGTTTATTACTTTTTAAGAAATTTATCTCGTCTTGTATTTTTATTATTATTTTTTTAATGGGATTAAAATTAGGAACTTCTGCTAGACAACCAAAATATATATTTAAAATAGCACATTTACTTTAATTATTTCTATAGTTTAGTTAAAATATTCGGATTTTATTACTTATGACCTCTTTCGTATATAAATTATACTCCAGTTTAATAAACAAAACTCGTTTTCTGTTATCCCAAACATTCGAAAAATTTATACCTTGGCAGAAAATTTTAGATTTCGATGCTTTAACGCAGATCCCGACACTAAGTGCATTACGTATCTTTAAATTACTATCATCTTTCAATAGGACAGGGCTAGAATGAAAATGTTTATCGAATTATTCTTCGCAGTTGTTTATTCGGAAAGAAGACAATGAACAAATACTAATGTCACATTTACTAGACACGCTACTATATTTTCTTTAGCTCATTTCACTCCTCTTGTTGTCAGACGGGAAATTTGTTTTCGCCATGAGATTTGTAATCTACTTTGTCTCTTTTTAAGAAAATCTTCATACGTACTTAATCCTATTATGAATAGGAAATAAAACAGAAAAAAAAAGAAAAATGTTTGAAAATCTATAGAGACGCCGTTAAGAATAAAATAATAACTATTTATTCCCCGAAAGGTAAAAAAAAAATATACGTATATATACAAATATAACTGTGAGAAGTAACATATACAAATGTTTAGGTTTTGTAGAAGCGTTAAGCCCAGAAAACATCTGGTTCGAATCTATAAGAGGAAATAATGGAAGCTGACATCAGACTATTCTACTTTTGTCCGATTTGTGGAGAAGTCTAGCAAAGAGGTAAGGATAGCCGAATCAAAGTGGACAGTTTGTACACAACATCTATTGTCACTTAGTCAAGATACAGATGTCGAGTGGGACCGTGTCAAAGTCCACGAACGATCTCGAGATTCAAAGAAATAAGGTTAGACAGGCGCTCATTCGTGAGAAAGGCGAAGAAAAAATGCCACAGTGAGGCCAGTTATCTTTAATTCATAAAAACTTCCATATATATTTTTTCTTTTTCGTTAACTTATGATAAGAGCATTTTTTTTAATGGATAGAAAAGAAAGATAAATGTTTAAATAGTCTAAAATAAAGCCATTCATATTCAGAAGTCAAACAGAAGACGGGTTTAGACAGATCTCATAAATTAAATTGAGGGCAAAGAGGACACATCCATCTATTTCTCTCTCATATCAATCGCGAAGTACAATACGAATCTGGGATTCACAAAAGAGAGAAAAATTTCTCCGTGGAAATACAATCTTTCTCAGATGGTGACAGACATCAAGTCGTTTGATAGATAACGGTGACAATCACTACTGAGGTGAAGATATCAATAAATGGGTTCGGGGAATGGAAAAAGTGATGGCTTTTGTCATTGTCACTAAATCCTTAGTATCAACCATTTGGATGTCACGGCGCACGCAAAATGTCCATTGGGCCGTGGAAATAACTTTTCTCTTGTGGAAACTATTTTGACAAAGATTGCGAGCATTCTTCTCAATTAGGACGAATTGGTTCGGAAAGTTTTTCAAAATGCGAAGAAATATTTTTATCACTTTCTATTTTCGCGATATAATCGATAATTTTCCACAGAGTGAAGCACACCAATCTATTTTTTCTACTTTATCTAATAGAGATCTATGACAACGGAAAAACTTACTTTGCATTCTTATTTTTCCTGTTTATTACAGATACCACACATTCGCTCGAATTCCAAGCGCATTAAAGGATGAAGAAAATAGAAAAAAGTAAATAAATAAAAATGGAGAGAGAGAGGAGAAAAGTGTGTGCGCACCTAACTTTTGCAGAATGGAAAGAAAAATAGCACTAGACCACCAAATCGAAATCTTGGCTGGCCACATGGACCGATCTGGACAATATCTGTCAGTAGTCTTTGCAATAGTGTCCAACCGTTTCTGCTGTCATGCTGATTGTGAAACTCTTCTAGTAAATGGCCACTTTGTCCTACTCTAATGTCGAGAGTTAATTGGAGTTGCCAGTAAGAATAGAAAACTTCTGAATGCCAGTGACTGACAAAGATCCAGAAATCATCAATACACAGCGCTTCCTTTCCGCACAAGGCATCGCTTTCACAATGGTTTAGATAGATTGAGTTTCTTTTACAGAAATCTCACTTTTTATATATATATAGTGTACATAAAAAAATTAAGTTTCTACTATAAATCACTTTTGCTTTAACAACTATTATTATTATTATTATTATACAGATCTCATTAAAATTTCAAAAACACGTTCCGAAATTTCTGAAGTGGTGCAGCGTTAAAAAAGGAGTCAATAAAAAATATAATGCGCGGATTTCTTCGAACGTAATTAATTTGGGAAGCTTGTAAAAAGATTTAATGGCGTTTTTTCCTTCGTAAGACTTTTTTTTTTTTTTTTTAAATGCTATATTTTGTGATTTGCTTATTTATTTTTAAATTTACTCGCTTTTTTTTTTTTTAAATGCGTATAAAATATCGTAACTCTAAACTCTTTCCGACGAATGAAGCATCGGAAAATTGGATTTAATAACAAAATACATTCCGAACACTCATGCATTCCAGTACGGTTTCATTCCAAGCAGAAACAACGAAGATATTAGTCTCTTCCGTTAGAATTTACGTAGTTTTAATATATTTATATGTGCACATTTCGGAACAAGAAAATTTAGTAATAATAATATCTGTGACAATGTTGCCATGGAAATGATGTTTAGCGAATTGTTACTAAAATTCAGTCATGTAGGAACAATCAAATTTAATCTGTTGATGTCACACGATGTTTGCTGTCAGCAAGTATTGTAGATTCGATCTTCACATACAGAAGTTACTACAATTCAGTTTGTATTCTGTCAATTCACGAAATATTATAGTCCAGAGATCACACTCGAGTAGAATTAATTGTTTATTGGTTTGAGTATCATCCATTTATAATTATATTACCATTATAGCAATTTTTGAACGGTAACGTTGGTGAGCTTCTTTTCTTTATTTTTTTCCATTCTCCATCTATAAATTTCGATGCTTTATGAATAAAATTAATTACTTATTGGTTCGAGTACCATCCAGTTATAATAATTAGATATACTTTGTTACCATAATAGCAGTTTTTAATCGATTATGTTCGTGTTTACGCGTGAATCGAGATATCTCATCTTGGTCTTCTTTTTTTTCCTTTCCATCTATAAACTTCGATGTTTCAGTAGTAGAAAAAATTGCTTATTAGTTTGAATATTATTTACTCATAATTAGTTATATTTTGCTACCATAAAATAATAGCAATTTTTGAATGGTTATGTTGGTGTATACAAGTGAATCGAATTTTCTCCTCTTGAGCTTCTTTTTTCCTTTCTATCTATAAATTTCGACGTTTTAGAAATTAAATTAATTACTTATTGGTTAGAATACCGTACAATCTTAATAATTAGATATATTTTGTTACCATAATAGCAGTTTTTAATCGATTATGTTCGTGTTTACACATGAATCCATATATATCATCTTACTCTTCTTATTTTTTTCTTTCCATCTATAAACTTTGATGTTTCAGTGATAGAAAAACTTGTTTATTAGTTTGACTACTACCCACTCACAATTAGATATGTTTTGTTACTATAATAACAAATTTTAATCGGTTATAGCAGTGTTTACGTGTGACTCGAGATGTCTCATTTTGCGCTTCTTTTTTTTCCTTCTCTCCATCTATAAATTTCGGTGTTTCAGAAGACTTTCAACTGTAAGTGTAGAATGTAAAGAAACCTTTTAATCCAATTTATTCGTTTTGACTAAAACAGATACAAACAAAATCGAGAACAATCCACTTAAATTAAAGAATACACCGAGGAATTTTTTCAAATCTGAATTTTTGATTATTCTTCTCTACGGGGAACGTCGACAATAATCTCCCTCTTTTTTTATTATCTTCTTTGCGAACAAAATATATCAACTAACATTAAATTACAGAGGGGAGAAAAAAGTATACATGTTAGTAAAAATCTCAGGTTTAAAATATTGTTAATTGGTTAAATCTTTCACGAAATTCAATTTTCTGCCGTAATTAATAGGATAATAATTCAATAATTCTAGTGTCTTTTCAGCTTTAACCCAATTAACGAAATTATTTAATTTGATCATTTCATTTTCTTATCACTTGCACCGAACCAAAAGAAAGAAAGAAAAAAAAAAAATATATCCCCAAAGACAAAAAACAAAAACCAAAAATCATTAATTTACAGAAACGTTTTTGTCTTTTAATTCCGTTAGACAGAGAGAGAGAGAGAGAGAGAGAGAGAGACAGAAAAAATATATATATTAATAGATCATGAGTCATAATCGAGAATCGCAAAAATGGCTTCAAAATTAGAAAAAATATATATTAATAGATCATGAGTCATAATCGAGAATCGCAAAAATGGCTTCAAAATTAGATTTTGGAATTTTTAATATCGTGTGCTAAAGATTAAATTAATGATTTTTTCCTTTTTTTTTTTTTCTTTACAAAATTCAGGTAACAAAAGTTGAGAAATGTTAATGATGACTGTAATGATTCGGCTCGAATATCGAAAAAGAAGGATAAAAAAATTATTTTTTTTTAATACTTCAGAAATGGCTTGAAAGAACTCATAAAACAGGATTCTCCATTATTTCGGAATGCATTATTAAAACTTCTTAATAACTACTACAGTGCTACTACAACTACTACAGCACTAATGCAACATTTTCGAGACGTATTTTATTGTTATGTGGATTGATAGATTTATTTTATATTCTTTTTTTTAATATAATTTATATATATATATATATATAAAATAGAGGAATAATAGAAAAAAGATGACAAGAAATAAAGATGTCACATGGTTGAAGGGGCATCAGATGAGTCCTACTTTTGTTTCAGCACTTTACACTAATTGAATCATGTGATCGCCAGCCCTCTATCCACGTACAAACTATCACAAATGGGTCCATTAGTGATATAACACAACCATCTTCATTTCTTCGCTACTGTTCCTGACTCCCCGTTGTTTTCATCTAATGTGTTTTCTAGTTTAGCAAATAAGTTAAAGGAACCAACAATAGTAAAAAAGAAAATCGAAGACTATTAAGCTGGTGATTACACTTTGACCAACGTTTCAATTATATAGCTATACAAACTGCGTTATAATCACGACTCTATATGTGTTATCTGGTTGATCTATTTCGCCACAATTTATATCGATCCGTAATGAATTTTCCTTCAACTGATAATCCTGTATGTAGAATATTTTTCTTTAAATCTGTAAAGCTGTTATTTGGTTTCAATTAACTCCTCTCTCTCTTTCTCTCTCACACACCAACGACTTTCGGAAGTTCAAAGTCATTAAATAAAAAGGAGAAAAAGAAAGATAGGAAAAAAAAATTAACCAAAACAAAATGCCCCGAAGAGTGAAAAAAAGTCTTTTTAAACGAGCCTTTGATTTATTCCGTATCCTTTGAAGAATTTTCTAGATAAATATCAGAACCAATTTGCATTCTATCTCGGTTTTAAATTGTAAAAATCAGATATTATTACAGCATAAATTTGGTCGGAAACGTAAATAAAAGAAAAATATAAACGGTAATATTATCACCGAAGGATCAGCGAAGGATAAGAAGACAATAGGAGAAACATTAAACTTCACTTATACCAGACAAGGTTACAATTTATTTTCTTTCTCTCAATCGATACATTTCCATAAATCTCGAAGCCGTTCTCTAAAATCGACTTAGAAGAAAGAAAAATAAAAAAAAATAAGAAAAAATAATAATAAAAGAAAAAAACTTTTAAATTTTATTTCTTTGGAATGGCAAATTTGGAATTCTTTTGGTAGTTCATTTTTTTTTGTTTCTTCCATCTTAAAATATTAATGAACTCGAAAAAGGAAAATTTTTCAATATTTTAGTAACTTTTGTGTAATTTTTATAACAATCTTATAACTGTATATGTAAAAATAAGTTCTAATTCAAAGTGAAAAAATAATCATTTATTAAAGAAGTACTTTTGACTTCATAAAGTCATCATCAGCTTTTTTAAAACATTTAGGTATTCTAAATGTTTTAAAAAAGCTGATGATGACTTTATGAAGTCAAAAATACTTTAATAAATTATTATTTTTTCACTTTGAATTAGAGCTTATTTTTACATATACAGTCATACTTAAGTGGAAGACTATATATGCATTAAACAATCTTATACTTGTAAAATCATCCTATGTTTAGCCATTCCTGTAATTTTAAATTTATAAAGTTACTCTGTTCTATTATTTTCAGGGCCATCTTATTCCCCTAAGCAAAGTAGGCAAATGCTGGATCCTACAATTTTGAGGAGCCCATTTTCATCATTACATATCATGTTCAGAAAAAAATCTTTGCATAGAGTGTGATAGAATAATTACAAAAACTTGATACAAATACAGTGATGGAATTACAATGCAATGCGGGGGCCCAACATAACAACATAATTCAATAAAAATTAAATGGACCATGAAAAGAGTGAAACATTTATTGAATCAGCAGTGCAGTGGTAGGAGCAGTAGCCAAAAATATGAAAATAAAAGATGTGATTAGAGATTTTACAAATTTAAAATCCAGGAGGAAGCATTTTAAATTATATACGGTATTTTCTTTTGATAATTTTCAATTGTGTTTTAAATGATGTAATTTTGTTTTTTTTTTTATTATTTTCTAATAAAAATATCTAGATAAAAATTGTTTTTTTGTGGTAGAAGTCCAAATGATATTTTGCGGGGGGACCAAAAATTTAAGTTCCATCACTGCACAAATATTTCTATTTTATTATTTACTTTTTATAGTATTTTGTCTATTGCCTTCCATCTATCATTGATATCAATTGCAGTATGAATCCAACATTAAATGTTGACCAGATGGTTGTGGTAAAGCAATCTCTTACCATCTTGGAGATTCTAGGTTCAATTCCAGGTCCAGTTTTTCAGAAGAGGTCCAGGCTTGGCCCACTGAACCCCATTTTTCAGCTTTCTGATCGGCCCTACCATGGATGTTGTCCAGCCTACAGCAGGCTCTAAAAATGGTTGCCTCCAGATAAGTATATTCATGAACAATATGATAGCTTAGCTACTTAATCTAATCAATAATAAATCAGAAATGATGATCACTTGATTGTGATCATTGTTTTTTTGTGATCATATAGCTGTTTTTTTTCAATTACTTACTTTCTAACCTAGCACACATAAATAGTATATCAGGCAAGTGAAACTAATTGGGTGAATTTTGAGCTACTTTCTAAAGATTTTTTTTATGATATAACCCAAAAATTTTCTGGGAATCCTACAGATAAGGTACAAGTGGAGGAGACTATGTTGAATGCTAATATCTGGCAACATGCCTCAGCTATTCAAAAATTCAACAGTTTAAAATAGGATATAGTTCAATACAGCCCTTTAGCAAGTAAGAAATTTTTATTCTGGCATAACGTTTTTGGACCATAAGTGGTCCCTCTTTGATTTTATTCTTTACCAACAATGATGGAGGAGTTCAGTGTCCGCAGCAAAAACATTGCCAGGAGCAGACTGTGGGTCCGACCACCAGCTTCTTGTGCCGAGCCTGAAACTCAAACTGTGCAGAATCACGAAAAATCATGTACAACAGAAATTTGACCCTGAAAAAATTTCGCATGAATACACAGTAAAAGCAAAGAATAGGTTTGCCAAACTCAGCAGTGAAGAGAACACACCCAAAGAATTATAGCAAGTCATCAAAAACACCATTTTGGAAACGGCTCAGGAGCATATTCCACTCAGAAAACGACAGAAAACTAAAAAATGGCTACAGGAAGAAACTGTTGCACTCGCAGATAGGAGGAAAGCGAAAGCTGCAGGCAAAAAGGATGATGTAAGACAACTGAATGCAGATTTTCAATGAAACGCAAAAAAAGATAAAGAAAAGTTTTGGACAAATCAATGCTGAGAAATGGAAGAGGAAAGTCGGAAAGGTCATACCAAGGCTTTTTTTGCACAAGTGAAAAACGTCTGCTCACCATTCTGTTCCAGGAAGGGTACGATCAAGGACAAAGAGGGGAAAGAACTTAGTGATCAAGGAAAGATCAGGGAAAGGTGGCATGAATATGCAGAGGAATTGTTCAGTGCCAGGAACCAACCCCAAGAGACCAGTGAGAACAAAAACACTGAGTTAGAACCTTGCATACTGCAACACAAAGCAGAATGGGCAATAAAACAACTACCAAACAGGAAAGCGGCAGGAGCTGATGGCATCCCTGCAGAGTTCTTTAAACCAGTGCCAGTTGCTGTGCTCACAAAACTTTGCCAAGAGATCTGGAATAGCTGCCAATGGCCTAAAGACTGGAAAAGGTCTGTTTTTATTCTGATTCCTAAAAAAAAGGTGATTCTCGGGACTGCTCAAACTACCATACAATTGCTGTAATTCCACACATGAGCAAGATTTTATTAAAAATCATTCAAAAACGACTTCAAAGTCTCATTGACCTTGAACTGCCTGATGTTCAGGCTGGCTTCAAGAAAGGACGAGGCATGTGTGATCACATTGCCAACATGCGATGGATCATGGAAAAGTCAAGGGAGTATCAAAAGGACTTATACATGTGCTTCATTGCTTATAGCAAAGCATTTGATTGTATAGAACATGAAAAGCTCTGGAAGGTCCTAGAGGAATTCAATGCTCCAGCTCACTTGGTCAAACTTATTAAATCATTGTACAATGACCAGGAGGCAACTGTCAGAACAATTTATGGTGACACTGCATGGCTTAAGATCAAGAAAGGTGTTAGGCAAGGGTGTATTTTATCACCATTCCTATACAATCTGTATGCAGAAGCTATCACGTGAAAGATTGACCTTGATTCCTCTAACATTGGAGTGAAAATAGGAGGCAGGATTATAAACAACTTAAAGTATGCAGATAACACCACCTTGCTTGCTGAGAGTGAAGAAGACTTGAAAGAGCTTATCTTGAAGGTTAAAGAGGAAAGTGAGAACTTGGGTCTGCTCCTTAACATCAAAAAGACTAAAATAATGACAACAGCGGAAGATGTGAGTACTACCACCATCATGATTAACAATGAAGAAATTGATGTTGTTAAGGATTTTATCTTTCTGGGAGCCAAAATCAAACAAAACGGTGAATCAAGTCTGAACTCAGGAGGCACATTGCAATAGGGTGCAAAGCTATGATCAGTTTGAACAACATCTGGAAGAGCAAGGACCTCAGTATTCCAATAAAATGCAGGAATGTGGAGACAATTGTTTTTCCAATTGCAACATATGGCTGTGAAAGCTGGACTTTAAAAAAGACTGACAGGAGAAAAATTGATATTTTTGAACTTTGGTGCTGGTGACGGTTGCTTCGAATTCCATGGACAGCAAGGGTCACAAACAAGGAAGTCTTGGAATGCATAAATCCTGATCTGTCGCTTGAAGGAAAAATCACCCAGTTGCGACTGACATATTTTGGACACATTATGCGGACAAATTCCCTTGAAAAAGACTTAATGTTGGGAATGACCAGTGAAGACAGAAGAAAAGGGCGGCAAAGAACCCGATGGCTTGACACTATAAAATTGGATACGAACTTGAATTTGATGCAGCTAAAAGAAAGAACACTCGACAGAAATGGTTTGAGAAAGTTGGCTTATGAAGTCTCCAAGGGTCGGCCATGACTGAATGGATAAAGAAGAAGAAGAAGACTAATGATAAATATATTTCTAAAACATTAATATATTTATCTTTATGTGTATTGACATACAACTTCACAAAATGAAAAAACAATATGTGTAACACACACATACACTAATTCAGCTTTTTATTCTTATAGAAGATATAATTAATTGCTAATCCAAGACTGCTTGTATATACTGTGTTTAAGTGTAATTTTAGTTCATCTTATGTATTTTATAATTATTATGATTAATAAATTGTTGTGATGAGTGTTTCAAAATATAGATAACATTTAATCTATATATTTGTGTGTATATATGGAGAAGGTAAAGAAATCTACATTATAAATATACATTTGTCTTGTAATAGTTTGTATTAGACCTAATGATGACCCCAAAGGAGAGTTGAAAATGTTTTTCAGATAAAGTAATTTCTGCAGTTTTGTGCTAGTTTTTGAATTTACTGTTTTACAGTAGTTCCAAAGCATAGAGATGCAAAGAATATAAATATCTATTATAAATTGATGATAATATTTATTGTATTTTAAATAATAATTGAAAATTAATTTATTACAGTATTTGCTACATTTTCTTTTACTGGAGTTGTTACTTTAATAACTGGATTGGAATTGGATGGTATTATTTCAGGTAATTATTTTAATTTTCAAATTAGTGTATTATAAAAAAATTAATTAATTAAATAATGTTTTCCTATAAATAAAATTAAATAAGTTATTTAAGGTTCTTAAAATGAAGTTTTTCAGTCTATATTTATATGGACATAACTAATTATTTTAGCATCCTGGATAAGCAACATAAAGGGAATATATATCTATTACATATTTGAAGATTTCATCTTCAAATTCAGAATCTAAGAGCATTAAATCATAATTTTGTATTTTCTAAAATACAAATTTTTGCATCTAGTTCTTAAATTATATTATATTAGATGATATAGTATGTATATTATTAGATGTATCATCTGATATAATATATTTTCATTTGTATTTCAATTTATCTATAATTAAATAATTCAATAATATTTGTGTATAAGTTAATTAATTCAATTGTTTATGGCTATTTACTAGTTGGAATATAAAACTAAGTAATATATTCTATAAAAAATCAATTTTATCTCATATAATAATAGAGCTATTACATTAATCAACAAAAACAACTAATTTCACTAGTGAAAACTTCAAATATTGCATTCTATAATTAATAAAATAATTAAAGTCTAAAATATAACATTTTCTGCAGTAAATATTCAAAACAACTTTAACAGGAATGTTTTCAGTACACTGTACCATCATCAGCTATATACAAAAATACGAGAAAATATCTATAAAATAAATAATAACAAAGTTATTTAGAAAATTCTAGAACATTTTAAAACATAGCTCATGCTACATTTAAATTTGAAACACGTTTTTTTGAATATTTACTGCTGAAAGTGCTATATTTTAGATGTTAATTATTTATCAGTTTCACTAATTTTGAAAAAGCTGAAATTTCTGTTTTAATGAAAAACATTGTTATTTCTTAGTTGCTGAACTGTTGTATGTTATTTCCTATGATTATATTTTTATCTTTGAGCTTCTCAATTTTTTTATTGATTTTTTCAATTGATCTATAGTTCTGAAATTATTTTTTCATGGCTGTTTCTATTCCCATCATTTTCAATTCTATTTTTCACAATATTTAAAGTCTTATTGATTTTTTCAATTGATCTATAGTTCTGAAATTATTTTTCATGGCTGTTTCTATTCCCATCATTTTCAATTCTATTTTTCACAATATTTAAAGTAAATTTTTATCTATATTATTAAGATGCTAACCAATAATTCTATAAATGTTGCCATGATTGGCTATATGAGATGAACAATATATGTAAATTTTGTAGACAATATTAATAAGTTAACAGTGTAAAAAGCAACTTTATTATATATGTAGTGATCATTAGAGAATGTGTACATATAGACTGACCAAAAAAATATATTACGTGTAAATTGTTATCTAATATTGAATTTTCATATGTATTAGTTCTCCATCCAGAAAATACACTATGTTTTTGCTGTTCTGGTCTTTATTATGTTTTATATCCAATGAGCTATCTGACAATACCATAAGCTCAGTAGCATTCATCACTGCACCAAGCAATGAAGATATCAATGATATACTGTTGTATATATACATAAGCAAAAACAATTATGCAAATGAAAAAATTCGTTCTTTCTTATATCGTAATATCAGAGTATCATTTCTCTTAACTAGCTGGCAATCATGTTCTCATTTGGTACACCTATATCTTGTTTATAATACAGATTGAGTATCTCCAATCTAAAATTTAAAATCCAAAATTTCACTTTCAAAGCAGGGAGCCCTTTAAGAGAGGACTGTAACCACTGTTTGTGCTGTGAAAGATGATATAATAGTGTGTGCACAATCATTATGCATTGCCATGATAACAGTTTAAAAATATGATTCATGTTTTTAAACTGTTAAAACATTGTCAGTGAAAAGTGTCTGTGAAAAGTGAAAAGTGTGTTATTTTCTGTTGTGTTGTTTATATATTAAAAATTCAAAAATGTCTGCTAATGAATTTTTTCTCTCATCTCTTCAATTCTACTATATCATAAATTCAAAAATCTAAAAAATTTCAAAATCCAAAACATTCTTGATCCTATGCATTTTTGATTAAAGATACTCAATCTATTCTCATTCTTTGAAGACAAAAATCAGCAATAACAAATAACTCTAAGAAATCTATGATAAATCAACATTCAAACAAAATCAAAAGCCCTTATAATATAAATAATAATAATAATATAATTAATAAATTATTAAAGTATTACAGTTAATTCTAAATTACAGTAAAACCTCTATTTTATGGACTATAGGGGGCAAGACTAGTCCGTAAAATCGGAAAGTCCGTAAAATCAATGGTTACTTATTTTCTGTTGTGTTGTTTATATATTAAAAATTCAAAAATGTCTGCTAATGAATTTTTTCTCTCATCTCTTCAATTCTACTATATCATAAATTCAGAAATACAGAAAGGAAATAAATATAACAGTAATATTAGAAGAAAGCATGTTTAACACCACTTTCACTAACACACTTAACTTTTTGGGAGCCATAATAAGGGATAAATTTAATTAAATAATGAAAAAACTAAAATATCAACACTTGTTGGAACTCTACTGTACCCATGTGAGCTGGGCCAACTGGATTGCTTCTGGGGCGAGGCTGTGCGCAAGGTTTTATGCGCCGCAAGTCACGTGAGCTCCATGCACTCCATACGTGTGTGTTCGTGAACCGAAGCATCGTTCATAATGCGAAGCAAAATTTCTTCGCAAATGGTGTTCGTAGACCGATTTGTTCGTGAACCGAGACGTTCATTTGTTCGGAAATGGTGTTCGTAGACCGATTTGTTCGTGACAAATGGTGTTCGTAAACCGATTTGTTCGTGAACCGAGACGTTCGTGCAAATGGTGTTCGTAGACCGATTTGTTCGTGAACCGAGACGTTCGTGAGATCCGAAGGTATCACTGTATTTGAATTATTTATGCAAAGGCAGAGGATTCCATCTGATGGTTTAGAAACAACTAGGGATTTGTGAACATGGTACAAGAGTTTACAAAAAAAAATTGTTTTTATGTCAGATCAATTTTTCATAAACACATAAGAATATAAAGCTGTGTATTATACATGAATCCATTCTATAAATTAGTTAATTTTATCTATTTACATGAAGCCAAAAATTGATAAGAAAATAATATTAATTCGTTTAACCATTGAATTCTGTGACTGTTTTGTAATTAAGCCTAATTAATATGCAAAAAAAATTAAAATTGTGAAATATTGCTTAATTTTCATTTAAATCTTTTGAAATTTTCAGTATTTATTGCAGATTTTCTTCTCTTTCTAGCAGTAATAAGCATTTATTTCAAATTTTATTCCTTTCATAATTTTTTGTTACGTTTATGAGATCGGCAAAAATGCAATTTTAGCCATCCAATGAAATAGTCAATATTTTTAGATAGCGACAAGTCTTCTAAAGAAAATGAGACATGAATGGAGAAATTTGGCCAAAATTTTCAGAAATTATTAATAAAAATCTATGAATTACGTAACATTTGTTGTTTGAAATTACCTCATATAATTATTTAAAAAATTACATGAATTCTTTGAATATATTGTCATCTTTATTAATATTTCATATTTATTAACTTATTTTTACTTCTTTTACACAATTTTTAGCAGTACATTTTATAAATTTTTTTATTTATATGAAAAATCCTAATGTATATGAAAATGGCCTTACCTGGAACATAAACAGCTATACTATATTCTCCGTTCCTTTAATTGACCACCACTGATGTATTGTAACTCCAGACCCAGCACCACTTACCCATATCCAAAGTAGGCTTTGGCTGCAATAAAACAATAAAAGTGCCCCTCTCCTTTAAATTGCCTGAGGGTGTTTACATTTCGTTTTTCACAGTTTTCTTCTAAATATCAGTGAAATTAAAACAAAAAATGAATGGTTATGATAAATTTTATTACAAAGTGTATTTTAACAAAATAACAAAAGTTTTCTTATCATCTACCATATTTTTTTATTTCAGAATTTTATATCTTATTTGAAAAAAAAAATTTGATTTTTTCAAAAAATTCCTAAAATATCATTCATTGAATTGCATAATCAGAATAGGTTTCGTAGATTAGACCAGTGTTTCCCAACCAGTGTGTTGCGAGCGCCCCTTAAGTGTGTCGCAAGAATATTGACATTTTTCATAAAAATTAATAAATTAATGTAACACTAAAAATATATAAGTTTAATTAAAATTAAGAAAAGATTAAATATTTATTACAAAAATACAGAATTAGAACTACAAAATACGTAAAATTTAATATACTGAAAAGATACTATATTTCAAAATATGCATACTGAAGTAAAACGGTCGCATCAGACAAGCCCTGGTACGAGATTACCCGATTCAGTTCGCTCTCAAAACAAGAGTACACTCAACTCCAATATTTAGCCAATAATATGCATTAAAATTTTCAGCGTATAACGTACATTTTGCTGAAACCGTTATATGTGTGTAATAGGGTTTCTGATTTCCCGGCTTTTTTTTCATTCCCGGGAATTTCTGGGAAATCCCGGGAACATAAAATCCATTCCCAGGAATGCATTAAAATTTAATAAAATCTAAAAAAGTGGTTATTTATAATTAATATCAATAACAAATACACAAAAGAAGGATATTAATAAATTCCAAAATTTATATTCCTTTATGTATGACTAATTTACAATTTGAACTACAAAATACAAATAAAATATTCATCACTCATTCTTAA
>AYEL01086287.1:0-20793 GCA_000484575.1 Olivierus martensii
TGTACACTAACCGAACGCGTCTTATGAATACAATAATGTATAACGTTTTAGCCACAACACCTCAAAAACGGGTCTAGGTACTTACCCACTCGACGATCACGATGATCTTCTTTCAATATCTTGCGTAGATCTTGATGATCTTGAAACTCACAAACACTGGATCTAGTCGATCCCACCGCTGCCACCAAAATAATAAATAAGCTGTAACGTAGTGTGGCCGAAATAAATCGTCACAAGCTTATTATTATTTTACAACAATAACTTTATTTTAAAAACGAAAAAAATAAAACATAAAAAGATCACTACAGGTACATTTCGATGCGATATTTCTCGCTACAACTGAGGAGTGACACTCCACCGAGCCTCTCTCTTTGAGCGACGAAAGTAGACTGCCCACTGTAAAAAAAGCTTTTAACAGCGGCACCGATGGTCCAATTGATGTATAATTTTAACAGCGGCATCGATGGTCCAATTGATGTATAATTTAACAACGGCACTGATAGTTCAAATTGACGCTATAATACCTGTGAATAGTTGAATGGATGATTGTGGCCAATTCTTTGAGTGTTGCCTCTGGATTCTCCTCAACAGCAGCTCTCAGAGCACATCATTATCCAGCATATCCAGCTAACCATAGTTCAGCAGGTCGGCATATCTATGAGGGTCCTATTCCCAAATTGGAATTTCAGAAACCAGTGTTGACACTTTCTGATATTCAGGATACCCTGTCCATATATGGTAATGATGTTTCATGTCACTATGGTTGCTGAATTCCCTTAATTAAACTCATACAGCATAATATGCCTTATGAGCTCTTCAGATACTGCCATTTCCTATAGACTTTAACAGCACAAGGAATGTATGTACAACTGTTATTCTTTGTTTCATATTACATGAAGAGCATGCCGTGTGATGTGTCTTGCTTTTGGTCTACTTCATCCATCTGATCACCAGAAGCAGTAGTTCTGTGGGACATGCAAAAAACGACATTGCTTATGGGATGACCTGATATTATTTTTTAAATATTTTAAATTAAATTGAACTACTTGATAGAATTCAGAATTTATTATCCCATCTTGACAATTTTATAATCTAATTCAATAAAACCTTTACAATTTTTGGATGAAATAAATGATATTTCTGAAATTTTAAGTAAAAATTGAATTTTTCATAGGATGAGTTATAAAATTCTGAAAAGTAAAAAATATTGTAGAAATAGGAAAGTATTGGTTAATTCTGTTAAAATAAACTAAAATATATCTTAATCATTCATTTTTTGTTATAATTTCATTAAAATTTAAGAGTAAATTGCAAAAAAATAAAATGCAAACACCTTGCAGCCATTTAAATGGGTGTGGCATTTTTATTGCTTTACAGCAGCTATTCACTTCCCAAGAAATTACAGCCCTGTGGTCCAATTAGAGCAATGTAAAGAATTTTACAGCTGTTTAAGTATGACATAAGATCATTTTTGTATATGTTATGATTTTTTTATATAAATTAAAAAATTTATAAAAAGTACTGCTGAAAATTGTCAAGTGAAGTAAGAAAAAGTTAATATGAAATATTAATAAAAATGACAATATTTCATTGATTTATGTAACTTTTAATAATTATATGATGTAACTTTAACCACCAAAAGTTAAATAAACTTGGTATTTTATAAGTAATTTCTGCAAATTTTAGATGAATTTCTTCATACATGGCTTGTTTTATTCAGGGGAGATAGCGCTATCTAAACATATCAACTGTTTCATTGGATGGATAGGATTTCATATAAAAAATCATGTTTTTGTCAATGTCATATATGGAACAAAAAATTGTGAAAAAATAAAGCTAAAAAAATGTTCACACTGTTAGAATCAGAATGAAAAACATAATACACTAAATCTTCAAACTTTTTTGATAAAAATTAAGTAAAATATCATAATTTAAATTTTTTGCACATATATTTTTGTATCAATAATTACCATTAACTGCCAGTCAACAGCCACAGGCAGAAATTGAATAATGCAGACCTCAAGGGATTAAGCTAAGAAAATGGTGCCACATAAATTTCCAGCATGACATCTTCATCTCACCAATTTCAAGAAGCTTATTTGAACTGGCTCTTTATTGAAGATGAAAAGTTCATCCTATATAACAAAATTAAGTATTGTCACCATTGACATAGTCCAGAAGATAGCCAGCACAATATCTAGGGGATGACTTCACCAACTTAAAAGTATTATTGTAGATATGGAATTTGAAGGAATTCATCAATTTTGAGATGCTGCCTCCAAAAAATTCTAATAATAGGACCATGTCTTCTACCTTGTTAACTGATGCTGATGGTAATGTGTGTTTTAATTCTGAAAGGGCAGTTGGAGTCATAATGGATTATTTTTTCCGTAAAGATGATCTCAGCCAAGATAACACTACACATCAGTTGGTTCTTTTCTGTGTTAAGCAACCATACATTGCAGAGGATGACTTGTATTTTTCCCGTGATGAAATACACGACATTGTGAGTGGCTTAGTTAACAAAAAGGAGCCTGGACATGATGCAATTACTTCAGAATTTGCTAAACACATTTTCTCAATTCAACCTGATTTTACAGTCTCTATTTATAATGCGTGTTTGCGGGAGGGTAAATTTCCGGATATTTGGAAGAAGGCAATTTGTAAATTGATACCTAAGCCCGGTAAGCGGATTATGGATAAACCTAATTGTTATCGGCCAATCAGTTTGTTGCCAGTTTTTGGAAAGGTTTTAGAGAAAGCTTTAATAAACAGAATTAATCACTTCCTTCATAGAGGTCGTAAGTTGAATGTTCGTCAATACGGGTTTACTCCACAATGTAGTACCATAGAAGCTATACTTTTTGTTAAACAGCGAGCACAAAATGCACTTTCAAAAAGGAGTAATTGTTTGATGATTTCATTGGATATTAGTTCAGCATTTGATAGGGCATGGGTTCCTAAAATCTTATACAATTTGCGTGAATATGGGTGTCCACGTAATTTATACACATTGGCTACTGACTATTTCTCGAAAAGACAGGTTACATTATTATACAATAACATTGCCAAACACGTAGCATCTCCATGGGTTGTCTGCAGGGGTCGGCCTGCGGACCAGGTTTTTGGAACATACTTATGAATACTTTTTTGACAAACGTTGCCGCAGGGGTGTAATATTGTCTGTTTTGCTGACGACAAGTTGGTGACCATTGAGGATAATGATTTTGCGTCTCTCGAAAGAAAGGGGAATTTGGTCCTATTTTTGTATATAGCTGTAATTTGTATATAGTTACTTTATTTATGGTTTTGTTTGTTTGTAGTTATTAAAGCTGGGGGGAGGTGTTATTGTTTATGTATGTATATGGTTTGATGTTAGGGGTTAAAGGTGGAGATTATTGGTGAAGTTTTGTAAGGTAGCGCTGATTGGAGACGTAATGTAAACAAGCCCGTTCTGAGAAAAGTAAGGGGGTTGCTATGGCAACGGTGTTTTACATCTCATGTTTGTAATGATTGTAGGGGAGTGTTGTGCCTGAAGAGGGTGCGGAAGCACCGAAAACGTTAGTGCAGAGTTTAATAAAGGAAAGTTGTAAGTATACTGCGTGTAGTGCTGTTTGTTAAATTAGTATATCCGGATAGGATTAAGCAGTTGGTGTAAATGAGCTTTGATTAGTATTTCATTAAGTAAATTAAAAAATAATTTTGAAAAAATTAGAATGTAAAGACTCAAAAGATTTCTGCTTGGATTTAAAATTATTTTTTTTGATTAACATGAATTGATGTATTTATTTTGATGATGTTGAAGTTATGTACTTTATTTATTATTTTATTTAATAATTATTTTGAATCTCATATTGCTTCAGTTTTTTTTTTTTTTTACAATAAAATCACAACTTCAAAAATTAACTGTCAAAGCTAAAAATTAATGTTTTACAAAAGATAGTCACATCCAGTATATCATCCTTAATCAAATGATTGATGATGGAATGGTAACAGAAAATGTGAGTTGAATTACAAGTTACAGTGTGAGAGATAAAGGAATAAAGTAGATTATAAAAATTGTGCAGAGAATGCTAATATGCATCACTATGATTATAGTGTTATGATTTTCAAACAGATATTATCTGATAAAATGTATTTTGTGATAGTGCAAGAGAGAATTTTTATGTAAATAAATAATAAAAGCAACCTGTATTAATATGTAATAAATGATTGTAATTAAGATTTATTGTAATCAATTATCCAAATTATACTTCCTTGGAGAATTATTAAATTTGTTATTGGTTAAAGTGATCAGATTTTTTGAATTTCAATCCAGGATGCTCTCTATATTGAGGGCATAGGTAATATAAAGTGTGGGGTTGGACAAAATCCAAAAATTTCTTTTAGAAAAAATTAAAATATTTTTTTTTTTGAAAAACAATGAAAAAAGTAATTTATTAAAAAATATACTAAAAGCAAGCAGGAAGAGATAAAGAAACATAAAGAATATATTTTACTATTACTTTTATTATTTTTTCTTCAGCTTGATTCATCCACATTGGCTATATTAAGGTGACCATATTCTATGTATAGTAAAAATTGGGAAGGCATAAGATAATTTTTAAAAATTGAATCTAGTTATCGTAATCTTTTTTTTTTTTATATTTTTAATGTGAACTATTTATGTATAAGTAAAAAAAAGATATTTTTTCAAACTGGGACAAAGACTCAAAAACCAGAACATATTTTTAATGTGAACTATGTATAAGTAAAAAAAAGATATTTTTTCAAACTGGGACAAAGACTCAAAAACCAGAACTATCCTAGCTAATTTGGGATGTCTGGTCATTTTATTATTGGTGTTTAATTTTATATTTGCAAAATTACTGGTAATTAAATTTTTTAAAATTAATTTCTGACAATGGTTTATTAATCAAAATCAGTTTATATAGTACAGTGATACCTTGGATCATGAACGTCTCGATTTACAAACAAATTGGTCTACGAACACCATTTGTGAACAAATTTTGCTTCGCTTTACGAACGATGCTTCGGTTCACGAACACATACACATGGAGTGCATGGAGCGCACATGACTCGTGGCGCACAAAACCCTGCTCACAGCTTTGCCCCCAGTAGCAATCCAGTTTGCCCAGCTCACATGGGTACAGTACAGCCCCAACAAATGTTGATATTTTAGTTTTTTTCTTTATTTAATTAAATTTATCCCCTTAAGGCTCCCAAAAAAGTTAAAAGTGTTAGTGAAGGTGGTGTTAAACATGCATTCTAATATTACTGTTATATTTATTTCCTTTCTGTATTATTTCCACACATTAAAAAAAATTAAAAGTATTAGTGAAGGTGGTGTGAAACATGTTTTCTTCAGCTCCCAAAAAGTTAAAAGTGTTAGTGAAGGTGGTGTTAAACATGCTTTCTTCTGTTACTGTTATATTTATTTCCTTTCTGTATTATTTCCACACATAAAACCATATTAAGTGTTAGTGAAGGTGGTGTTAAACATGCTTTTTTCTAATATTACTGGAGTGTTAGTGAAGGTGATGTTAAACATGCTTTCTTCTAATATTACTGTTGTGTGTTAGTGAAGGTGGTATTAAACATGCTTTCTTCTAATATTACTGTTAAAAGTGGTGTTAAACATGCTTTCTTCTAATATTACTGTTATATTTATTTGGTGGTGGTGTTAAACATGCTTTCTTCTAATATTACTGTTATATTTATTTACACATAAAGCCATAACATGTTAAATTTTTTTTCTAGGATAAAAAAACGTCTCTGTATTATTTCCACACATAAAGCCATAACATGTTAAAATTTTCCTAGGAGATGTTAAACATGCTTTCTTCTAATATTATTGTTATATTTATTTCCTTTCATTAAACATGCTTTCTTCTAATATTACTGTTATATTTATTTCCTTTTTGAATTATTTCCACACATAAAGCCATAACATGTTAAAATTTTTTTCTAGGATAATTTCCACACATAAAGCCATAACATGTTAAAAATTTTTTCTAGGGAAAAAACGTATTATTTGGATTTACATTAATTGCAATGGGAAAAATTGACTCGGATGGAAAAAACGTATTATTTGGATTTACATTAATTGCAATGGGAAAAATTGAACAAAAACGTATTAGGGGATTTACATTAATTGCAATTGGGAAAAATTATTCAAAACGTATTATTTAGATTTACATTAATTGCAATAGGAAAAATTGATTCGGATTGAACTTTCGGATGACGGCAGGGTCAAGGAACAGATTGTGTTCGTGAACCAAGGTATCACTGTATAAGTCAAGGAACGGATTGTGTTCGTGAACCGAGGTATCACCGTATTTATATTAGAGTTTAAGCAGTTTTTGAGATTAGTAAAATAGTTATCAAGGAACGGATTGTGTATCGTGAACCGAGGTATCACTGTATAGATCGGAGAGGAACGGATTGTGTTCGTGAACCGAGGTACCACTGTATATATTTTATTTCCGGAGTGTGTTTGTGAACTGAGTTATCACTGTATATTGTTTGTAGTATTGTAATCAATCTCCCTTAGATATAATGTTAAAATCAGGGGTTCCATTCTCTGTAATGTAATTTGACTAATAAAATTAAGTAAAGGCCAACAAAATCAATAGATTATGATTAAATAATGATTTATCTATCCAAAGAAATGAAAAATATAGTCATCAAATAAATTATGATGATAAATTATTTCTGTTATATAAATGTTAAAGAATTTTTATTTTTCATTATTAATAGATAAATAGATGATCTTTTATACAAATGAATTGCATTAATTCCCCAACTTATGTAAAAGCTATGCTTTTCAGAAATTTAAACCAGTCCAATTTTGTGTGTCAGAAAAGTAATTTTTTAATAAAAATTTTGAATTGAAATTTTAGGAACTACATAACTACATTGATTTCATCAATACAATGCTATGGTGCCATATTGCTTCTTGACTGAAAGGGAGACAAAATTGCATGGAATGATTTCTTATCAGTAATATGATACTTAAAGTCAACAAAAAACAGTCTATAAAACATAAATAAATCAAGTAATATGATGTTTCAATAATGTAAACTAACATCTTTGACCTTGTAACTTCATATACAGTAGATGTTTATGCTCTATATTATGGAAAATATTTTATGTAAAGTTGAATTTATGAAGTTGAATATTACATAAGTTGGAAAGAGGCTATACTGCCTTAGCTTGCTTACTTCTACAACTAATTCCCAGTTTTGTAACTTTCATTTTTACTTTCTAAGGCAGAAAGTAAAAATAAAAGTTACAAAACTGGGAATTATATAGTTATAGCCTAAGGCAGAAACTGAGAATAAAAATTACTTACATAATAATCTGGTAAAACCAGAAGAACATTACTGTTGCTTTTTGGACCACATTGGTATGCAGGTGCAGGTGTTTTTTTTAATTCTAATATTAGATTTAAAAATATATATTTAAAAGAATATTAAAAATTTGATTATAAATTTCTTTATTTTTTTATTTAGAATATTTCAGTTATAATGAATTTTAGGATATGGCAACTTCTTATGGTTTGTATTCCTATGTTATATGTAACTTCAGCAGTTACAACAATTCAGCATCCTCCAACTATGATAAAACAACCACCACATGAACAATTATATCAAGTTGCACAGGATCAAGATGAACATGATAAACCATTTGTATTAGAATGTGAAGCAAGTGGAAATCCTGAACCTGTGTAAGCTTTTAGCTTAATTTTTTAAATAAATTTCTTTAATATAAAAGAAATTATCTTTTATCATATAAACAACTAAAAATTCAAACTTTACTAGATCAATTTTTATTCTTTTTTATAATAATAAATTTATCTAATAAAATTTGAAATTTTTGATTAAATATAAAAAAATTTCCCTATTGATTATTAATTTTTTAAGGAATTAATTCATTATACAGTCAATCATCTTTAATTGCAGTGTCTACATGATTTAGTATATCTCTGGTTTGACATTTTTCACAAAAATTAAAATCTCTTAACTTATGTAGCTTCCCATCATGCAGATACTATAGTTTGAATAGATTGAAATACATAAATGTAGGAGAAAATCAGTCAAGAAGGATAATATTGGTTACAGGTATAATTGTTTAGCCAACATGATTAATCATAGTTTTAATACCAATTTTAAAATTTTGTAAATGATAAACTGAATATCATTCAGTGTACTTCCAATTATCCATGATTGGATTATTTAGGTTGTGAATTAACCATAGTTAATCTGCAACTTGGATTTGATGTTTAATTATCAATATATTATTTTACATGTAATATATGAAAGATTTTTAAATGTCCAGATTCATTTCATATATCTTACTGGTTAAATAATTGCTGATAAAAATTAGTATCAAATTAAAATTACAAATATTACAATAATTTCTTGCTGCAAATGGACAAACTTCTTGTTTGCTTTTTTAATAAATAATAAAACATTTGAGTGTATGTATGTTTGAAATTTATTTATTTTTTAATATTAAGTGCATATTGTTCATAATTCCAATTTTTTTGTTTTTGGATATTTTGCAGATTATCTAGAGAAACTACGGTAATTTCCTAATTATCCTGGTTAATTAATAGTTTACTGTAATTGAGATTTTCAAAAAAAGTCATACCTCACCTTACATTGTTAATTTGTTCCAAGACTCATGATTTAAAATTGACCTACACCACCTATAAATAACCCCATAATATTGCTAATAACATTTTTAAGCTTCTGTATAATTCTATAAATTATTTTACATATTTTAGTCATTATTCATTTTTATGTGATTTTGCCCTTTTTGTTGCTTTTAGGTGATTTTATGAGTTTAATAAGTTCACTGATTGATATAACATACAGTTGCATAAACTGATATTAAGATTTGGGTCTGATTGGCATAAACGCAGCATCAATATCTGATGTATTTACGTCTCATACAAAATTTCCTGTTGTGTGTATCGATGTTCAAATCAAAAGCATATAATGTGACATAAATAAACAATGTTGTTTAGCTATTGATCAATTACTGTGACATCATTTGAAATTAGCTGATTCAATATGGATAACGAAAGTCAAGAATTACTATATTTCTTGATGGATTCATTTATAAAATTATTGAATGTTATGGTTTTGCAATTGCAAAATTCAAAATCTAAAAGAACTGTATGAATGCATGACATATATCATTTCAGAGAACAACAAAATTTCAATAACCAGTTCATACCCCAATTGGACAAATGGTCAATGTCCTCTTGTGCCCAGCATAGAAAGTTGAACAAGACTGAACTTTGGTATAAAGACAAAATGTCTAGCCATATAGCAGATTTAACATCATCAGCATTAATAAACTAATGTATTTATATCATGTTTTATACCTGTAAATCCCACCTTAAATAGATTTTTATTTTCTTCCTATTAACAAAAATAAAACCAATGTAAAATTAAAAATGACATAAATCAAAATGACTTAAGTCAAGGTATGACTATAATAAATTAACAAGTTATATAGAGGGATCTTATTAATTCTATATTGTCTGTTTTTCAAAAATGACTTCTTTATCATTCCTTAAAACATCAAAGCTAATAATATTTCTAAATGCTGGTTTATAGTATGAATATGAGTTGTTCTATTTCATTTGTGCTGATTATTTTGCACTTTCAGATTTGTGCTTTCAATAATTGCATGTGTGCTGTTCCTATCAATTACAATAAAATTTGGATTTCATGCTTTTGTTCTACAGTCGATTCTTGTTATTCACAGATTCCGTATTCATGTATTCAACTATTCGCTAAAAATTTATTTGTAACCACAAAATTGATTCTTGCAGAGCTTTCGTGCTTATTCGCAGACTCCCACTGAGCAGCAAAAATACTGTTATCAATGTAAACCTTCTCTCTCTTTTTCTAATAAAGGAAGTTGTTTGTTACCAAATGTAGTGTCTATATCATTTTGCTGGAAATGATTCATTACATATCCTTGCTCACTCAACAGACTGCAGGTAGGCCAAAAGCCTGTTTATATTGTCTGCAGGTCCCACAGAAGAATGTTGCCTTGCTTGAACACAGCCTCAAATTTAGGTGTCTAACTTCCTAGGCATTTGCTCCTTTCTCCATGATTTTAAAAGATCTGAGGCAAAAAATGATGCAGACAAGGCTAATGCAGTTTTTCAATGCAGTTCAGAAAGACAATATATCAGCTGTCACATCAAACACCCTGCAACGTCAAACAACTACCCATCAAAAAATAAGATTTTATTTACTACATAGTTAGTGTTTTAAAAAGTTAAATAAAAATTACTGTAATTATAATATTGTATATAGTACTGTACACTGCATATACTGTAATTATTTGCAAGTACTGTAATAAACATTAAATAAAGTATCTTTAAACAGAAAAACACATAAACTAAGGATGAAAATGTTGGGAAGAAAGATTTGCATGAACTTAGCTGTATATTTCCCATAGGCACAATGGTTCAGTATTTGTGAAGCATTTACAGAATATAACTATTGCAAATAATGAGAATCAATTGTATTTCTTTTTTTACTTTCTTCATATATCATTACTTCTGTCAAGATTTGTAAAACCCGTAGGCACAATGGTTCAGTATTTGTGAAGCATTTACAGAATGTAACTATTGCAAATAATGAGTATCGATTGTATTTCTTTTTTTACTTTCTTCATATATCATTACTTCTGTCAAGATTTGTAAAACATAGAAGAATTTACTATTTCTTCTATATATAAGAAATTATAAAACTTATAATTTATGTAAAAATTTTTACATTTTCTGAAAATTTAAATTTTGTATTGATTGAAAAAATGATACAAAGTAAGATTTTATGAAAAACTAGGTGTCAAATTTATTCTGTTTCTTATCTTAGTTATATGATTTGGAAAGACATCATTCAGTCATTTTAAAGTCTACTGAAGTACTTTAAAATGATTGAATGTCTATCAGAAATCATTGAAATATAATAAGATAATTATATTCAAATGTTTGAAATAAAAAACTTCTAATTGATCCAAAAGCATAGCATATGTAACTTAATGTATACAGCATATTCAATACCTCTAAATTTAAGTGTAAATTTTATGTTATGAACTTTGATTTACAAACAAAACTTGTAAATGCATTATGTTTGTAACTACATAAATATCAGAATCTATAAATTTTTTTATAAAAATGTGATAAGTTTATTATAGCACAGGTTAATTAACTAACACAATTATAATAATAATAATTAATAATTCATTATTTATAAATGCAAGATTTTCAAAATATATTTGTGATACTGATTTTAGATATAAATGGATAAAGAATGGACAACCATTTGATTATGTGTCTTACAATAATCGTATCAGCCAACTACCAAGAAGAGGTACTTTAATATTTACAAAACCTGATGATGTTGATGAAGGTCATTATCAATGTTTTGCCAAAAATATTCATGGCATATCAGTTTCTAATTCAGTATTTTTAAGAAAATCTGGTAAGTATTTATCCAATCAAAAACATCAAATATATAAAAACTAAACCAATTACAATACTGAAAATTTCAATATTTGTTACAGTTTTGGTGCTGTTATACTAGTTGAAGTTCTCTCTTTATTTTCTTAAAATGCCAACAAAATATTTGCATCTAAATTGTAACAAATATCTTAATTTCTTCTGTACTATCAAAAAACATTTACTTTGCTTGTTTTGCAAAGTAAATGTTTTTGATGGCACAGAATTTATATTTAGATGGAAACTATTTTTCTGAGAAAGATGTTCTAACAATAATAATTAAAATTCTAGTTTAATAATTAATTAAGAGATGGCCCACTTATTAATTTAATAAAATAATAAATAATCTAATTACGAGATGGCGCTAAAATTAGTTTAAATTGTTCAAATCATTAAAATTTCCGAACGATTTCAAGCGTTAAAATAAGGCGTGATTATTAGGTTCATTTGGACTAACAATAATATTTTAACATATCAAATAAGCTCTTTATTTTTAATCTGATTGAATAGAAATTTTTAGGGAATATTAAGAAATATAAGAAAGATATATATGTTTTACAACCAAACCTCGATTGGTCAATTCATGAAATGCCCAGACAATTTGCAAATTGTTGTAACGTTTGGGAAATGTTTGAAAAGTTTCTGTTTTATTCTGATTTCAGGTACTAGCCAGCTAGTTCACACATTAATCAGAAAGTTTTAACTAAAATCAGAAGACTGCTGTTGTAAAGTTCACTCTATAAATAATAGTAATTTAATTAATATTAATGCATCACAAAAGCTAAAAAATTTGGATTAAAAATTATATTTACATAAAAGTATGAATAATTAGTCACATCCTCTAAATATAATTTTTGTATCAGAATCTCTTCTCAAAATTACATCAATCAAAGTAGGCTGACTACAGACGAATGTTTGCAAAAGAACTAAGTGGTTATCAATGCAGTTTCTGAGATGATAGAGCAGCAATGTTAAAATTGTGACCCTTAGCACTCTTCAGTACAATCTGCTCCATTGTCATAAACACTTTAACCATCATATATTTTACACATTCATAAATGCTATCATGTAATAAAACTTAATTCAAACAATAAATTAAATAAACTTAATTTTATCAAAATTCTCTATATATCATATATATAAAACTCTGAACTATGGCTCATCAACCTTCCACGTTTAGCAGAACTTTGCTTTGCAATGGAGTGCATCACTGATTTCTGTTTAATTATTTTCTGATAGATAATTTTTAGAAATAATGGAGTGAAATATAAGTATTTTGTTGATTAATGAAATTGCTTAATTGAACACGATCAATAGAATATTATGTATTTTACATGTATTGTGAGCAAGGCTATATCTATAGTGAGATAAATGGGGCATTTGCTCCAAGTGCCATTATAGATGTTAGAATAGGTACATTTATATTATAGGATTTTTGGGTTATTAAATTCACAACATTTAATTATTTTTTAAAATTCTCTAAATTATTACACTCTTTTGTTCTCTGAATGATATTTTAATAGATTATTAGCAATTGTTGCTTTATATATATATATATATTAATTTCCAATAGTTTTTCAATTCTAAACTAATTAGAAAAAAGATTATTAATTTTTTAATATGTTTGAAATAATTATAGATTAAGTATCCCCAATTCAAAATCTGTAACTTCATTTTCACAGGAGGGATCCTTTTGGGAAAGGACTATTACCACTATTTATTTCATAAAAGATGATGCAATAGTTAGCATGCAGCTTTAGCACACTGTTGTGATTCAGTAAATCATCAATCACTGTCAATGCAAAGTGTCTGTGACAACTTATTTTCTGTTATTTATATATGTAAAAAAATATCAAAAAGTTCTGAATTATATTGATGATGCAATAGTTGAAAAGATTCTTTCAAAAATGGTAAATAAATACATTTACATTATTTGCTTCTTTTAAAATTTCATTTTTTCATGCCAAATAAAAAGGAATTTTTCTGAATTTTTTTCTCACTTCTCTTCAACTCTGCCATATCATGCAATCAAAAATCCAAAAAAATTGAAAATGCCCTTGGTTTCAATCATTTTGGATTGGGGATATTCAACCCATATTATGAACTTAATTTGCTATAAGCTCATTAGGCTAAAAAATCCCATCATTTACAATGCCCACAATCAGATTCATCATCATCATGTTAAAAGATGATGTGTTTTGAAATAATGATAGTTTAAATTAATATCTATCTGATTTATTAGACAAAGAGAATAAGACTTAAATATCTATATTAATGACAATATAGTAAGAAATAGCTGTTTTATTATGTTAAAGATCATCTGCAGTTTTCTAAAATTGTATTCAATGCATTTTTATGAATGCTTAATGTAAAGATATTGCAAGACCACATTATTTAGTCAATTAGATGAACTTTTAAGTCTTAAAGTCTTTTTTATAGCAAAACAATATAATCATTATGGATTTAAGTTGTCATTATTACAAATTATTATTTTTATTTTACAGCATGATACCATCCTTTATTTAAAAAAAATTAACTCCAATAAATTATGATTCTATTATTTTTAAACATTTGAAAACAGTACTGTATCTTTCCAGAAGAGCACATCCCCATACTTTAGAAGTCAGAAAAATTTTTCCAATTTTCTGGTAATTCTAGTTAACTAATTTTCAAATTTGTAATTCCAGAATTTAATGAAAAAGGTATGAAAATTTTAAAAGTTTCATTAATTAATATTATAAATTTGGCATTCAAAAATTCAAAATGCATAAAATATAAAACTTCTATAATCATATTTTTACTATCATCATCAGCTATATACAGATTAATTTTATATAAAAATAATATGCATGCATGTCATCATAAATTAGAGGACAAAGATACTAAATGAAAAAAACACTAATTTATTAAGATCATCATTTAAAAGAATATAATGATATAAATTCAATTACAAAATTAATTATATTGAATAACTCACTAAATATTTGAAAATTAAATTTTAAAATATAACAAGAGTAATATAAAAGCATGATAATAATAAATCAATCAAATATTTAAAGTAATTATATTTCTTTGTTATCATAATGTTGTTTATCATCATAAATATGATCTATTTTCATGCATTCCTAAGAATTTCAATACATTTTATATTATACTGAATTTTTATAAATTAAAGAACAAACAAAAAAAAATTACCAATAATTTTTTTAAAAAATAAATAAATAGACAAAATTAATATATACTAGATAGAGTACAACACTGAGTAAGAATAAAGTATATAAATTATTTCTGCAATCCTCAGTATGTGCAAATCAGCTGCATCATAAAAGTTGTCATTTAAGGTTACTTGCCAATTTAAGTTTGAGATGTGAAAGAAGAAAACCCAGATAACAGAATTTTAGAATAAACTAGATATCATGAATTAATGAAGGGCAATTGGGAGGCTAGAGGCAGGTCAAGTAAGACAGAAATAACCAAATGATTAAATGTTAATCTACTGTAGTTCACAAGCAGTGGAGCCAGTTTTAAAATTCTCAAATAGAATCCTGGATTTACAGCAGTAGAAGACTGAATTATTAGTGCAGTGGATAATTAAAATCTTCAATTATCAGTTCAAATGAACAGCACTATTCCAACACATCTTCAATCTGCCTTGTTTGCTGTGACTACAGGAATGCTGGTGTCTGCTTCTCTTGTGTGCAAAAGGCTTCACAAAGGTCTGTATGTTAAATGACCAGCAGTTTGCTTGTTCCTTACCTGTCACACATGGAAACACTTGAAATGGTCAAGATATCATGTCAATTAGACAAACCCAATGGAAGTCTATAATCTTTATAGATGAATCAAAAATTTGCTCCAAGATGTGATTCCAGGTTTATTCTGATTTGGAGAGAATCAGGGACACACTATTTTCTCTCTGATATTTGAGACATATACTTGTGGAGATAGCCTAATAGTTTGGGATGACATTTCATTAGACCTATATATGTCTAGAGGAAATATGAATGCCAGAAAGTACAGGGATGTAGTCAGACACAACAAGATGATTTCAATAATTAGCTTTGTTATAAAATTAATATAAGTAAACAAATTTTCTTAGACAAAGTCCTTAATGATAAAACCATCTGCAAGCATGGAAGAGTTATCTCTTTGGAGGATTTGGTTCAATTCCAGATCCTGTGGAACTCAATCCTTCAACCTTCTGGTTGATCCTGCCAAGAGTATGAGTGGCTTATGGGGGAACACTGGCACACCCTATTGGTTAGTAACTGCTGATTAGACAGCAGCACATATAGGGAATTCAAAACTAGCACAAGACTGCAGAAATTACTTTATATGACAAACATTTTCAACCCTCCTTTGGGATCATCATCAGGTCTAATACAAACTGTTACAAGACAAACTTATATTTATAAGGTAGATATTTTTATCCTCCCTGTTTATACATGCAAGATGAAAAATATATAAAAATATGTAAAAATATAAGATATGATACATCCACGTATAACTGTAAACACCTAACAATGAGGGTGTCTAAAGTCGAGTCAATTGAAATAATTAAATAATCTAAATACCATCGGAAATATGATACATCCACGTATAACTGTAAACACATAACAATGAGGGTGTCTAAAGTCGAGTCAATTGAAATAATTAAATAATCTAAATACCATTGTATAATCAATAGCAATGACCCAAGTTCTCTTTCTCATACATAGGTCAGTAAATAATTTGTAAAATAGACTAAAAAAAAAAATCTATAATGCTTAGTGCACAGTAGGTGGCGCACCTGTCTCCAATGTTCCCGTCATGCATTAATATTGGAAATTTTTTATAGTTTAATGTTTTTATCAGCTTTTATAATTTTTTCTTGTATTTTATTATTGTAGTATATATGTGCATTGTATTATTTTGCATGTATTTCAAACTTTTTTTTTATGCTATAAAAGGTACTTTGTGATCGTGAGTTTTGAACAGCAATTTTAAGATATCAGTTGAGAACCTTTTAAAAGTCCATTACATGCTTTGGTTATTTAAATCCTAGTTAAATATCAACTCCACTTTAGACACATTCATTATTAGGTGTTTACAGTTATACATGGATGTATTGTATGTCCATTTTTTTCACCACACCTGTATAAACAGGGAGAATAAAAAGATCTATCTTATAAATATAGGTTTGTCTTGTAACAGTTTGTATTAGACCTGATGATGACCCCGAAGGAGGGTTGAAAACATTTGTCAAATAAAATAATTTCTGCAGTCTTGTGCTAGTTTTGAATTTACTGTTATACATAGTGCAGAAGCAGAGATATGCAAAGTGTCATATAGGGATTTCTGCAATAGTGCTGCTGTTTACTAATCTTTGATTAAATGCAAAGTAAAAAGTGGAAAGACAAAATATTTCCAAAAGTCAATACCTGCCATTATTTAATAATTTCATAAAGAATTATTGTCAAGAAAACACTAATCATAATAATTTAGTATAAGTATTAATCAAAACTGAATGATATAATATGGTACTTAATGTTTTATAATCAATAAAACAAAGAAAATGCAATAGAAAAAGCTTTTGAATTCAATGAAAATGCAATTTATAATATTCACAGAAAATTAAATATCATTAATTGTGTACTGGATGGCTACATGATAAAGAACTAGCCAGATAATTCCAGATTCCACACAAGATATTTTTTTTTATGATTTGATTTAGTCCTGCACTATGAACCTCACCCATTATTTCACAACAAACCCATAATTGGCTGGATTAGCCTAGTGAATATGCTTTATGTTTCAATCTCAAGGATCTAGAATCAAATCTGTTTCCCCCATGGGAAAAAAATATATGAGGATTCCAAAAATTATAAAACAGGACAAATAATAATATTGGCACCAATTTTGTGTGTGTGTGACATAGTGACATAGAATAAGTTAAGACTTTGTGACTTTGTAATTTATTTCATGGAAATTTCTCAAGATCATTCTTGATTCAGAAACATTCTATTTAATTCTGCTTTAATATATTTTTCTAATAAATGCAAATATTAGAATGATTACTCATTGCCAAAAATGGAAAAAAACATATAGAAGTTCAATTTTAATAACTAATGATGAAACAATCACAAAATTTTCTGCACAGTTGTTATTTCATTAAGGATTTTTTTATAAAGATAAAACAGTTCTTACTGTCCATAACACCACAAAGAAGTAATTTATTAAGGCATTATAAAATATTTTCTTCAAATTTATTGTAATTTTATGCCATTAAAATTTTGAGGGGGAAGAAGCAGAATATTGAGTGAAGAATATTTGGAACAACCGTTGAAATTTCTGCAAATATAAACAATTCAAAATTAACTTAACTTCTGGGGAAAACCTCCAAAAATTAAGTCAGCTTGAAATTAAATACTATGAAATAGTATTTCTGAACTTTTCCCAAATATTTTCCAAAAATGTCTCTACCAGTTTCAAATTCAAATTTAGAAAAATTTCCACTGTTACAGAATAGAAAACTGCAGATTATTTAATATAAAATTAAAGATTAAATTTAAATGAAACTAAATAGTTATAACTTTTCCAATAAATTCAGAATTCAAAAACACAAAAATTTGAATAAATCTGAGATAGTAATGATCAATTAATTTTAAATGATTAAGTATTTTATATTATTCCTTTCATTACTTAATTATATTGCATAATTATAAACTTATACCCTTGAACATACAAAATACCTATCAAAATTTTATATCTAAATAAAGATGAAACTTTTAGGTAGGTTACATTTCATATCTTCAAATTAAATTAAAAGAACATAAACAAAAATATTGAATAGCAATACTGAACAGCAGAAACACTACTATCCTAATCATTCATTTGTATTTTTTTTAATATATAAAATACTTGAAATAAAAAAAAATACACTGCAAAAGTATATTACTATTAACAGAAATGATTCCATAGTAATACTTTCATCACAAAAATGATAATTCAACATATACATTTATGGGATCATTTATCCAGAATGCTCAGGACTTGACTTTTCTGAATAAGAGATTTTCTGAAATTTGGGGCACTTCATCAAAAATCAACTATAGCATTTAAAAAAATTTACAAAAAATAAATAATTTCTCTGCATTCAAAATTAAGGCAGTTTGATCTAGTTACTATCATTATTAACACTTTACATAAACAAGAAAAGTTAAATTTTCTGCAACTGAAACTTGATGCCAGATGAATATGGAATTGAGAATTTTGAATTTCATTTTATGTGTAGGAATTTTTTACTTCCCATTGAGTCAAAAAATTTTAAATGTTTTTATTTAGTATGCTGATGGATTTTTTTCTGTTTGAACAAACTTTTATTGCTAATTTATCTATAAAATTTTTATTGATAATTATACAATTTTTTGGCGATGAACATAAAACAAATAATTACTAAATAATAATTATGATTAATTGTATATTTCATACAAATTTCAAATAAATAATATTTATTTCTAATAAATTAATAAAAATCAATATTACCTTATAATTTTAAGAATTAAAATCACTTCATTCTGGCAATATAGGTTTTAAAGTAATAAGTTAAATAATAATAATGAGGAAAATTCAAAAATGTGAATCGAGAAGATGGTAAAAGTATTTGAATAATATATTAAAAACAGATTTAATAGCATTATAGAGAAAGAAACTGATTAAAATGCATTGTAAATAAGAGTATAGAATCCCTGCACAAGATATGATAACAAATGAGAAAGATTTATACATTAAGTATTTGTATATTACATTTTAGTTTTAAATTACTCCTTTGGGTGATTGAAGTATATAATAATAGCGAATGAAGCTAGAACTTGCTTACCGAAACATTTGCACTCAACACGGTCGCCATGTTGACGCTACGCGTGCAGGAATTCTACACTTTTATTATATTCTGGGAGAGAGTCGGTTTTCTGAGCATTCCGGAGAACTGGAAAGACGGATAATTGGTCCAATACCTGTACAAAAAAAAATCGTATTTCTTCAATTCTATGACGACATTGATTTACCGATTTATTCATGTAACTTTTTTTATAATTTTGATAACTAGAAATATAGAGAAGAAAAATTTATTTGAATTTTATTGTAAATCTCAAAGAAAAATTCTACTAAAATTCCGCTTATAAAACAAAGCTTCTCTAAAATAATAGAACGAAAATTATAAAAACACTGTATATTTCAAATTCCAACATATTAAATAAAAGTTGACTGTAGACACTGTAGGATACATATTATAGAAGTTCGCCATCTTGTTTATTATTCTAACAAATATCAAGACATACTATAGTCTATTTCAAGATAACCTGACAGGAAATCACTACCATTGTTGTGGATATTTCCACACAAAGGAAAATAGTCCTTATTAGTTAAATTTAATATTATCCTATAATTTGTTGTTTTGGGAAATAAAATATCGAAATTATAAAATTTGAGATGATTTTAAAATATATATTTTAAAATCACGTGACAAAATTTAACGAATTATTGTTGTTATTTACAAATCGCGTATGAATATAGTGTTTCCTTTGGTGTTCGGCTGTCAGGTTATCTTGAGACAGACTATAATAGATTAAATGCGTTTTCTTCTGTACAATTTGAGTATATTAAAAATTGCATTTAATATTTTATTATAAAATACAATTTTTAATTGTGATCTGCATTTATGATAACAATGTATTACTCATTTAAACAAATTGTTGCGAAAATATGTTTTCCAGACCGTAACATACGCTTCTTAATTAATGTGCAGTACAAAATTTCCATTGTCTATTAATATCAACATAATGTATGGATAAGCTATTTCTAATTTTTCATTTATAAAATGCCTTTTTCTTTTTTAATTTTGATGTGGATAACAGCACATCGTTTACTAATATATACGCTAATCGGTTACAGATTCGGTGATCGTTGTCTAATATTAACATGGCGATCCCCTATGATTTTGTCCATTACCAAATATCAGCGATTATTTTTGCATATACAGTGAAACCCCGATTTTGAAACTTTTCGGGGACCGGCCCGAAAAGTCGAACGAGCCGGGAAAACGCACGAAACGGGAAACTCTGATGACGTCATAATAAAAAAAAGTCGTTGAAATGTTACAAAAAATACTGTACATTATTAAATACTGTAATAGAATGCAAAAATAATATTAATTGTTTAAACTTTACGTCAGATAAATAATAGTGCACGTTATATATCGAGAAGCACGGAGTATTTTTAAA
>AYEL01086289.1:0-18266 GCA_000484575.1 Olivierus martensii
TATTTTTTTTTCATTAGAAACATTAGAAAACATATATCATACAAATTAATAAATTCAGACAATTTTCTTTAAGCACACAAGTATTTTATTAAACTGATTGATGGCTAACAACCTATTATATCAGAATGTTACAAAATATTAGATACCTACGTAATTAATTTTGTAAAAACAAATTTACAACTTAATGTGAATGATGAAATTAACTATGTTCATGGTTAATTACATCATCAAAATTTAGAGTAATCTCACTAGTGTACACATATTCTTTACAGAGCATCCATTATTTTATTTTTCTTTTCCATTAGAATTTTATGCATGTGGATTTGAAACTGTGATGTGTTCTAATTTATGTGGCGGGCCGTACAAGATCCTTTGCGGGCCGGCTTTTGCCCACCCCTGGTGTAAGGGAAACTTTTATTGATTATAAATTGATGTAATTATTATTACTTTTTAAAATTATTTTCTGTTTTGAGTTTTGGTTGAGTCATATAATTATTTTATAATTTATTGATAATAAAGATTTTGATGCTAATAATTGTATCTGTATTATTGTTATTATAGATAGTTAACTTGTAATATATATACCTACATACATACATATACACATATACATATACATATATATATATATACAGCATATACATATGTTTATTTTGAATGTATAGAAAATTTTTTTATTCTTTTTTGTTCAAAATTCAATATGTAACTGGAAGTTTCTAGATCGAAGAAACATTCCAGTATTTTATCTAGTTTTTTACTTTTGTTTTTTTCAATTTTTGAAAATAAAATAACTCAAGGAGATCTTCAAATATTAACAATACCCTCTCTATATATAAGTTACGTTCAGTAAATATCATATAAACTTTTGTTTTTCTATAAATTTTCTTTAAAATGGCGCAACTTAACTCGTAAACTTATAATAAAAATTTTCTGTTTGTTTATTTTTAACCATTAAAAAGGTTTAAAAATTCATTATATGTAATTTTTTTAATTAACTATTTAAAATTTTATTATAATCATTGGCAATGTCTACTTTACTACTACTTAACCGATATTAATTACTAATTCAAATATCAACGTCCTTAAATTTTATGTAAATTTTTGATATTAATTAATATGCTAATGATAACTTACTTTGCTAATATTTTGTTATTACCTACTTAAAATTATTTATTATTAATTTTAGTAGTTTTAACTTTAATTCTTTTGTTAATTACTTTTTGATACTGTCCGCTCGAAAGTTATCATTTTTTTTTTTTTCTTTTGTTAATTACTTTTTGATACTGTCCGCTCGAAAGTTATCTTTTTTTTTTTTATATTTTTTTTTTTGTCATTAAAATATTACATAAAAATCGCGATTTTTTTTAAAAGCTCATTTTTCATATTAAATAATTACAGATAATCTGTTGTAATTTTTATCTTATTAAATTATTTTAATATAATCAATATTACATTAAAAGAATTATCAAAAAAAAATTACAACAGATTTCTTTTATTAAAATAAATAATATAGAAAAAGAATTATAGCAGATTTTTCAATATTATTTTTTAATTGTTATTTTTCATATTAAATAATAGAAAATTCATTGGATTTTTTCAAATGGAAATCTTCAATTTTTAAGCTATCTTCTATATATAATTCATAAATATAATGTAGTTCAGAATCTCGATATACGTATAATAGCTTCGAACATCGTTAAGTATTCGTTTTAATCCATCTTCCACGACGAATAAAAGTTTATTTATCGATTCTTATTGACGTACCATAATCGCATTTGCTTGATGCGTTAATCAGTAATATTTAATATTAAAATCGAATGCAACACTTTAAATGGTAGTTTTAATTCTCGTTGCGAGGAAAACAATTCAGCTAATTATTTTTAAGTACCGTATATAATTAGAAATTATAGTGACCGTATAATTCATGGAAAAAAATTCGGGCGTTGTTATTACGCCCGAATTTTTTCCTCATGAACACGTCCATTTTTTTTATTTAACATTTATAGCATAATCATTATTACCGGTTTAATTTGTAGCGCGTTACAGATGATTCCACAATTACGGATAATTCTATTTATACAGTTAGCTTTTTACATGTGAAAAACTTTTGCCATAATAAATAATTCAACGTGTTTTCTTTACAAACAAAATGTGGTGAATGCTTTATCTAATATGAAACCATGTGAAATTTTCGTTTAAAAAAAATAAAATCAAAATTATATATCGACTTTTTTACATTGTATAGCAAAAATGCTAAAAACTATGGAGATGGCGATTATTTATTTATTTATATATTTAATTATTTTATCAATAATAATATTTTTATAAGATAAAGTTTTCATTTTGTTTTGAGAATTAAATATTTAAATGTAAAAATAATTCTACATTCGGAAAAAGTATTTAATTTTTTAAAATCCAGTTTTTATTCTTGAATGCTTTTAAGTTCCGAATGTTAACAATAAATATTAATATAGCTGTCACGAACCCAACTTCTACATATCGTTTTATATTTTATACTGTAGCAGCTCTGGCGTATCCCATAAAATGATCATCCACAAAATTTGTGTTGTGTTGTTAATACTATTTATTAAAACAGGCTATCCATTCAGCAGTATAAAACTAATCGAAATGTTCCTGTCAACTTTTATATTTATCTATATATCCACGATATGTTTACATTAAAGTTATTAATTTATATAGCCTATATATGTTAAAAATAATTGTTTGTCCAATTTTTTTGTTAAGAAAAAAAAATATAAAATAGCAACAATCTACATTAAATGAAAACCATATTAAATAACAAAACCATCAATCGCTGTTGTTATTTCTTATCTGGTGATTAGGATTATCTGTTATATCATAATTATACCTCAGTGACACCTTTCAATCATTTGATCTATAATTAAATTTAATTTTTCAGAGAATTTAGTTATATATATATATATATATATATACACCCGAAACAAAAACAATGTTATAACTAATCTATAGTAGAGATATTTATTTTATCAAAAATTCGAGTGAAAGAGGATTAGGTATGTTTATAGTCTCTGAAAGTTTGAGATTATTTGAGGTTTATAGTCGTCAAATTTAGCAAAATGAGTATAATCAAGCTAGAAGCTATTTGTGAGTACTGGACCCAGAAGATTTCCAAAATTTAGTGTTTTATGCAAAATACACTAAATCCGAGTGGGATGGATCCTACATTCATAGCTATACGACAGACCCTGGATTTATGGAACCAATCATAAATTGGTTATATTTCTGTTAGAATATTTGAGTAATGAGGATCAAGGAGCTAAATCCGGATTCCCCGAGAAAATAAGTGTTAGGACTCGGAATTTAATTTCAATCTTTCAAGCAGAAAACCATCACTCTCGTGCTACCAATCAATCTCTTATTCAGCATATTTATATACATGGCCATGATAATTATTCAATTTGATAAGACTGCACTTGTAAATATAATTAAGTTTATTAATTTACTCTTAATTAAACGATATTTAATATTTGTAATTGTTATGAGAGATATCAGTGACAGATTTACACTCAGAATAGTTTTGATGAATAATATATGAAATATTTCATTAACGTTTACATTATGTAAACATTACTGTATTAATTTCGTTAATAAGTGCCATTTCATTTAATTTCACTGATTTCGAATGTATATTTTCAATCCCACAATTGCACATCTTAATATAATCTATAATGTCAAGCACACTAATATATTAGCATTTTTGGCTGAACAGTAGTTAAGATACCTTCCGAAAATTTTGTATGAAGTTTGTTTTTAGTCGTCATATCAATGGGGGAAAACACGATTTTAAAACTAAATAATTGAGGCATATACACAGTATTTTTCTAAAAAAAAATCGCTATTTTAACTTCAGAAAAATATTTCGTGAACAAACTAAATAAAAATAATGTTCGGATAATCAATTATAAATAGGAAGTTTTCTGAATGAAGTGAATACATATAATATGAAGTATATAGGCCAATATCAATGTCCATCGAAGTGTACATCAACCATTGAAGGCATTCAGAAAAATTTAATCTGTCCGTATCAATTTGATGGAATGGCGTCAATTTCGACAAGAGATAGTAATATGAATACGTGTCACTTTTTCTGACTGATTTTTGAGAGTGCAGTTAAGAATTTTCAAACATTTTCTGAAGAGACTGATGTGACATCCTCTTAGAACCGACTCTTCGAACTTATTTTCAGTTGGAATATATATATATATATATATACAGTACTTGAAATTCTGAACTTGTCAAATATGCCCATCGAAACTATTTCAATCTGCCATCTTAAAATCGATTATTACGTCATCACTTAACAATGGCATGTAAGAGATCAGCACAATTTTAATTCTTGAATTCAAAACAAAATTTAACATTTAATTTTATATGTTTTAGTAAAAATATAGATATTTTTATCTTTATTAATATTCCTTTCAGATCAGTTTTTATAATTATCCATACGAATATAACATGCACGAAATTCTCAAAATAAACTTCATATATAATAAACGAATATATTCTAAAGAAATTTATTATAAATTATAGACTTATATAAGCTGTATAAAGTCTATAAATAACATCGTAAAAATATAAAAGTAATATTTTTTGCTTGTTTCACTTTAAATTAATAATTAGGTAGCAATGTAAACTTGAATTTAATAAGTTGAGAACTCAAATGACAGTTCTAGTATATTTGTCTAGAAATTTTGATGAATGAATGAATCATTGAGTAATTTTCAAGTGATTCATTATCTTTATTACTACGGTATTTATATTTATAATGCATTGTATTCACTTAATCGATTAACCTAGAAGTCACACCCATAACTTCACCCACTGGCATACTACCCTTCTAACGAAAACGATCGCTGTTCTACATTTAATAACTCCTCTTACTTTCGTTATTAAAACTCTCATTCTTGATAACAAATTAACTCTACAAAATATCCTACCATTGCTACATATTTCCGAATATTTTTCGTAATTAAAATGGCGACGTTTCGACAGACATCAGCAAATATTTGCGTATAAAATTTATCTTATAATTTGTCGATCAATTAAATTAAAAGAATTAATAACTGATAACATCAAAAGCATTTTTTTAATAATGAAACGAATGAAAACTCGTAAGATTAGCATAATCCTTTATGAATTGCGATATTCTGTTTGGATTTTTAGAAAGAGAGAGAGAGATCGATTCATTCTGTTTTGTACACATTCTATATTTTAAAATCGTGCAGTAGCACGTAATATTTATAATGACAAAGGCGTGTAAACGATCAAAACAAACTCATATCGATTGACCAAATGCTTAAAAACTTAATACGTTCGACCCCCTCTCAGAACATGCATGTTTATTCCTATAACGTACTTGTTGTTTCGCTAGAAACGGCTAACTAAATTCATTCGTTGAATAGGAACATATTTAAAGCGAAATAAAAGAGGAAAAAATATTGCAGAAATTTAAACGATCAATAAGATTTCGGTGTATTCCTTTATATCGAAACAAGTTTATTTAATTAAATGGTGTCTTACATTGATTATTTTTCCGAGTTTTAAACTAAAACTGGTTTAGATGATAAAAAAAGAAAGAAAGAAATCTTGCTATCATTAAAACTAAATATGAGGAGGAAACATTCCAGAGAATGAGATTTTTTTTGTGTGTGAACACGTACATTTTTCGATTTTCGACTGAGAGAGTCGTTTTAATGAAAGAAAATTCAAAAACATATTTAAATAAAAGTTTCCAATCTAATTTTAATGGTTATAGATATTTTAAATCGATATATTAGAACATAATATATTGCATAACATAGAACACTGCTGGAATAACATTAAATGTTTTGCAATTTTCTGTCACGTTATGAGCCTAAAGAAAAATTAAATTTGAGAGCATTTTCCATGGAGGATTTCTGTTGCTTAAGAACTTACAATGCTCATTTTAAACGATAAATTTATTATTATTAATATTTAATTATATTTCTAAAAAAAGCATTATATCGAATATTTAAATTGAGAATTATCACTATCAGCTGATATTGTCACTTAACTCACCCAAGTTTTATTGTTTAAACTCATCATAAGATGCTTTATTAATTTTATAATTAAATAAAATTTATTAAAAAACATTATTTTAAATATAAAAATCGCGTTTTTTACCGTTTTACTTGACAGTGTCCATTTTACTTAATAAAGTAAAAAAAAAAAATCAGTAATGTTTAAAACAAAATGGAGAAAAATCATTTAAAATCAATAAAAAATACTGCAGGAAAATTATAAAAAAGCAATTTTTTAAATAAATTATACTATCCAAATCCCGGATTATATAGGAAATACTAATTTTTAACATAATATAGCAAACATAATTTGTTCTATCATCGTCAAATCTCGAAGGAATTCAAGACTGTTTATAAATCGCATTATTAAATTTATATTTCGCATCATTATAAATTCGGAGTGGCGAATGGGAATTATTAATTAATCTCCGAATAATTAGGCCATACTAGGCATAACTTAATACGATTCTTATAGTTAGTTTCTATCCGTTTTTCGGTTTCGACTTACGACGAAAATACGTAAAAAAAAATATACACTCTTTTTTTTATTGTATACTTTACGAATTTTAATATTTCGGAAGAGCAAGAAATAATAAATAGAATAAAAGTTCAACCTTCAAGATTATTGTATACTTTACGAATTTTAAACGTTTCCTAATTTTAATATTTCGGAAGAGCAAGAAATAATAAATAGAATAAAAGTTCAACCTTCAAGAGATCCGTATCTTCCCGTAAAAAAATAAAAATCGATGAGATGGAAACCCACGCAAACGCTAAAGCTTTGGACGAAAATTTATATTCAAGTAGAGGAATGCATTGAATCAGAACAATCAAAACGATAATTTTGGATAAGAAAAGTCGGTTCGATCCACTTCACCAAGTGATAGATCACCAACCACGCCCATCAACCTTCTTCGTCGAAAGGAGGAAGAATATAGGTCAGTATTGATTAGTAACGTTTTACCAAAAAGAATGCAGCAAATTTATTTTCGGAACTTAAACAGTGTGCCATGTATCCCCACAGAAATCTCGGCTTTTGCCGATCGATACTTCTGCTCAATTAGATGCTGAATAAATCATTTTATTTACTTGTTATATCTACCGCACATAAGCCGATACGTACATACAAACAATTCCTCATTATTCAATACGCGTAATTTTAAAAAATTCCCAATTTTCTTTATTTTTATCGCGTTTGTATGACTTTCTTCGCACGTATATAATTGAGTATTAAATTTTTGAGTATTTTAAAAATTTTTAAATGTCAAGAGAAGCAAGATAAAATCTCTCATTAATTGGTTTCATTCGACACGCTTTGGTGTTAAATAAAAATTAGCTATTGAATTACACCAGTGTTACAGATTAAAAAAGAAAGTCGCTGGTGCTTAAATAAATATATTACAAATTATAATAATGCACATTATTTTTACACAAATTAAATTTTTCTGTTAGAAAACGGTCGTTGGTAATTATGAAAACGTATCATGAATACGATTAAATTTTGGATAATAAATTTTTATTTTTATGCGGAATTTATAAATTTGTTCGCATACGGTTTTAAATTAATTCCGAAATAAAAAAATTTTTTTAAAACTTATTTAACGGTAAGGATGTCTAGAAAGATGTTAAATTATTGGGAATATTTATGTTATCCATCTTTTATCCGCTTTAAAATTTATATATCTGTCTTTCCTTGATTATATTATATTCATTCATTCATTTTCAAGAGCGTAAAGAAAAACAAATCATTTAATCTTACATAAGCTTAAAAAATATTCTATAATAGATAAATATTGAAAGAGAATATATATACATGTATAGCAAACAAATATTTTTAATATGTCTTTAAATATTTATTTTATATTATTTGTTGGGAAGCAGTGATGCGAGTTGATCTATGCTTAATGCTACACATTATACGTAGAATTATCTCTCTAAGCATAAAACATAATGGTAATGGAAGTGTAAACTTTTTTATTCCTCTTTTATGGTGTAAATACACAAGAAAAGTACTTTTTGAGCGATTCCTATTCTTCTTTACAGTTAAAAATTAATGATAAAAGTATATTTTCTGTCTACCTACTGTATGAAACAATCTCGGATCTAACTTACCATAGATATTTTTTATTTAATTCTTAATATAATTTAATAAAATTATATACAGTATTTAATTCAGATATGTCTAACTTTAAAAAAATTGGATAATTTAATAACTTCTGCGTATCGATAGTTAAAGTAAAATGCTTCCACTTTATAGAAGAAAACAGCAAACAAAAAAAATTCGCCTAGTAAATCAGTGTGTGTTAAATTATAGATTAAATTATCGATATAGTTTAGAAGAAAAAATTTTATACGATAATTTAAGAAGGAAAAATAAAATGTCATACCTTGAATTGTAACTGGAGGTCCTAGATTGATTTCCAGAGGTCACCCGTGTCCACTCTTGGATGACTCCGAAGCTTCAGGAGCGATGCTGAAGAAGTGCGCCATGAATCTGTAACAGGAAGACACGAATATGAATGTCTGGACCATCAGGTGAGTCAGAAGGAGGGTGTGGCCTTCTTCCCAGTAGGTGAACTTCCTAGCAAGAGAGAATGCTTTACGGGAAAAGCGCTTTACTCCGAATACCTATCGTCACATTAATAATCTAGTATTCGGATGTCGCTCTAACTTAAGAGAAAAAGAGAGAGAGGTAGATAGATAGATCGTTACCGTCTACGTTTACTTTCTTTAGAAAATTCCATCATTTAGTTATCACTATAAACCATTCTATTACTCGCTATCGCCACAAGCCATCCACTGAGGTACTGGCCACCTGTTCAGAGTAGATCGATATAACGAAATTATGTCACGTGAGTTCTGCATCTGCACGATACACACACTCACATGCCGAGCTGGCAAAATTCGCTTATAAACACCGTGATTGTTTGCTTTCATATATTTCTACCCCCGGAAAAAAATTTTTTTAATGCAAAAAATTCGAGAAACGAAATATCGACACTGTTGCTAACGATTACGACTCGGTTGCGTAATTGCTGGCAGCAATAAATGCGTGATGATTGATTGATCGAACACGTGATGATGATGTGTACACACATTTTTTTTTTTATTAAATCGAGCACAATTCGTTAATTAAAAATATTTTATTTTACATTCCAGCTACGCCGGAAGAGATTAACATTAATTATAAAAACTTAAAAATCTTCCAGATGGCACTGGGGAATTAATCCCAACTTAACTGGAAAAGTATAAAAATCAAAACATTTAAGGATTAAGCACTCGAGTGAATACGATTATAACAGAACAAACTTTGAAATGTTGAATTTTTACTATAAATTAATTTAATTGCATTAAGAAAATAATTTTCTAGTGGAATCTGTAAAAATTTAATTATACTTTACAGGGATCGCAGCTTTGATGCATTTATCCTTAAGGTGGTAGTCGAACTGACATTGACGCTTTAATCGTTAAAAAATACTATTAATGACAATAATCTAATTAATTAACATCAGTTTTTTTCCAGAACAATTCGGCATAAGCAAGCAGTTTAATGTTTTAAAGATGCCACTGTTTTAACGAAATATTGATACAATGGAACCGGTTGAACTTTAGCATTACAAGAGATGTTGTTCTTTTTATAACGCTCTTAACCAAAAATCGAATCTAGCATTATCAACAACGTAAGTGATAATTCTTCTCGGTAACTACGATCTTCCGGTGTGGACCGAGTATAATGGAAATTTTTTAGCACAGCGTTACGACTTGGAAGATTAAACGGGATGACACTTCTGTAGCAGGAATGGTTGTCAAAAAATCGTTAAATTACTTTCATAAAATCAATAGGTATGTGTACAATCTATAAATGGAAACGTTTTATTGAATGTACACGTAATTGTTGTTCAATCAGAGAGAATGTTGACGTTTTTTGAGTTATGAGGCACTTTAACGTTTATTAAATGTAAACAGATATAATAAAAGTAAATATATATATAAACTAAAGTGATGATTAATTTTCAGTCTTTTATACACGATTATCCATTTAATAAAAGATTAATCCATTAATCCAAACAAAATAATATCTGTAATATTAAATCATGTGATTTTTAGCTTATAAGATAACGATACTGCTGTATGTCTGTCCGTCTGATATGGGTATGTCTATCCCCGATAACTTTTAAACTAATGAACAATTTTCACAAAACTTTGTAGTAACGTTTTATTATTAAATGTAAGGGCGCGTTCCAAACCTCAACAGCAAGTCATCAATGATTAGTCTCTTTTGATGTCAGAAATAACTCAACATCAGCTTGTTTCTGTTTGACGATGATAATGATTTGTTACACTCTCTAACTTTTAAAATCTTATCATCTAGCAGGAACTACTTTTTCTGCGACGTTAGAAAATGGTGTAAACCGATGCTAAAAAGTCATCGCAATCTAGAGGTGGTGAGTGTGTTGACATCGGTTTACACCGTTTTCTAACGTCGCAGAAAAAGTAGTTCCTGCTAGATGATAAGATTTTAAAAGTTAGAGAGTGTAACAAATCATTATCATCGTCAAACAGAAACAACGACGTTAAACAGAAACAAGCTAATGTTGAGTTATTTCTGACGTCAAAAGAGACTAATCATTGATGACTTGCTGTTGAGGTTTGGAACGCGCCCTAACTTCAATGCCGCATCACCTAATTTTCCATCTTCAACCATTAAAACATGGCGGACGTTAATTTCTGATACAATCTCTTAATATCTTTTTATTGAATTTTTATAAAATTTAGCGAGCTGGTTATGTCATTGAAGATAATCTCGACAACACAGCAATTAACCCTTTAGTTACAATCGTTTAAAAATGGCGGCCGTTCAACCTTCAGAGGATTTTTCCCCTAATAACTTTTAAACTATGTGATATAAATTTATAAACTTTACTGAAATGATCACGATATTAATGGGAAACTTGAAATGAGTTTAATTAACCTTCTAGATTTTTTTTAATGGCGGACGTTTAATTTTCTGACGTTTCCCTGTAATCACACTATTGAATTATTTGATAGATTTTAATGATATTCAACATATAAGTTATGCCAGTGAAGATGATTTTGATAAAATATATTTTAATCACTTATCTTTAATGATTCCAATACGAAGGACAGGTTCGGATGAATTCTTTCCAAACTTTAAACAATTTTGGTAATTTGCCAAGCAAACATATTATAAAACCCACAAAATATCTTCATTCTGAATTTCTTGACAAAAAATTCAATTAAAAACAATAACCAATGAAAAAAAAAAAAAAAAAAAAAAATAGAATAGGTCAAAGTTAACTTCCTCACATGCTGAATCAGGTAACAATGTTAAAATACAAATTGATTACTTATTAGACAGTGGATGCACAGATCATGTAATAAATAATGACAAATACTTCTCTAAATGACAAATACTTCTAAAGGAACCAGTAATTGTAAAAATCGGGAATGGTAAATCTTTAAAAGCTATTAAAGTGGGTCATGTAATTAGTTATTTTCCAGTCTATGACAAAGTGGTACCAATTAAATTGCTTAATGTATTCTATGTTGAAGCTATGGATAGGAATTTAATTAGCTATGCTAGAATCACCGATAAACATAAAATTATATCAGTAATGAATAATGCTAAAGTTTTTGATAAAGATAATAACTTAATTGCAATTGCGTGGAAAGTTGATAGGTTGTACAAAATGACGAGCTTGATATATAGCAAAGAAATTAATGTAAATGTTGTGAGTAACAGTAAAAACAATATGACATCAAAAGAAAAATGGCATCGCGTATTAGGTCATGTGAATTTTAACTATTTAAACATTTTGTGCAAAGATCAATTGCTTGAAGGTGTTCCTGAGGAAGTTGAAGCAGAATATATGAAGTGTAGGACTTGTATTGAAAACAAAATGCACAATGTACCTTTTGAAAATAACAGAAGTAGGACGAAAGACATTTTAGAACTTGTACATACTGACTTAAATGGGCCACATTCAACTGCAGGGTTTAATGGGGAAAGGTACTTTCTTACTTTTATTGATGACTACAGCAAAGCAGCTCGAGTTTACACTATTAAATCAAAAGATCAAGTTTATGATTGTTTTGTGGAGTACATTAATGGAATTGAAAATTTAACAGGAAAAAAATTAAGAAATTAAGATGCGATAATGGAAAAGAATATTTGAATAACCGGTTCTACCAATTTTTGCGGGAAAAAGGAATTGCTCTGAATGCTTGCCCGCCTTATGTGCATGAATTAAATGGTACAGCCGAAAGATACAACAGATCCATTATGGATATTTCGCGCTGTTTGTTAGCTGAAGCAAAAGTAGACACTAAATTTTGGCCGGAAGTAGTGTGTGCTGCTGCATATCTTAAAAACAGAACTCTAGCTAATACTATTGAAAAGAAAACACCGTATGAAATATTATTTGGGGAGAAACCTAATGTTAAACATTTGCGATTGTATGGGAGTCGAGTCTTTGTCCGGGTACCAGAATAATTGAGAAGATCTAAGTGGGATCGAAAAGCTGATTTAGGAATTCTGTTGGGTTATACTGAAGTTGGGTATAGAGTATTAATAAATAGTAAAATAATTGTTGCTAGACATGTTGATATTGTTGAAGAAAACACTAAATGTATTGGTTTGAGTGATGACTCGGAAAGTGAATATTCAAGTAAATCAGGGGACGAGATCGTAACTAATGAACTTGATTTGAGGGTTAAACAGATAACAGAAAAAAAGGAAATTGAGAGTTTGAATACTCAGAAACCTATACAAACAACTGAACTGAGAAAGTCAAAAAGGGAAAGTAAACTGCCTGCTAGATATGATGATAGTTACGTTTATAGTAATATTGTTTATGTAAACTTTTGTAGCACAGACAGTCCTGTTACTTTTGAGGAGGCGATTAATAGTAATGAATCAGAGTATTGGATAGAGGCAATGAATAAGGAAATTGAATGTTTGAACAAAAATAAAACTTGGGAATTAGTTAACAAACCAGAAAATAAAATTGTTATTGATGTTAAGTGGGTCTATACAAGAAAATCAGAAAATAGATATAAAGCCAGATTAGTAGTAAGGGGTTTTCAGCAAAAAGAAATAGTCGATGGCATTTACTCTCCAATAGCTAAAATGCAAACATTGAAAATTTTGTTATCATACTGTTATCAAGAAGGTCTCATTGTTGAACAAATGGACGTAGAAACTGTGTTTCTCAATGGTCTAGTTCTCTCAGAAATTTACATAAGGCAACCTCCAGGATATGAGGATGGAACAGATAGAGTTTGCAAGCTGCTCAAGGCGTTATATGGTTTGAGAGAAAGTCCTAGAGCGTGGTATGAATGTTTGGATGAGTTCTTGAGAAGTTTAGGTTTTAAAAGAAGTAAATATGATTATTGCCTTTATGTACTGATAATTGGAGATTACGTGATCTATATAATCGTGTTTGTTGATGATTTATTAATTTGTTGTAAAAGCAAAAAGAAAATACAAGAAATCAGAAAATTACTATCTCAGCAATTTCAAATGAAAGACTTAGGCTAAGTTAAGAATTATCTTGGGATTGATATTGACTATGATTATGTAAAGAATATAATGACTCTCAGTCAGGAAAATTATATTGAATCCCTAGCTAGGAAATATCAGATTGAAAACTCGAAGTTGTACAGTACACCGATGGAAGTGAATTTGAAATGGGAACCAGTGCAAAATGTGAGTCATGATGTTAAATATAGGAACTTGATAGGTGCACTTTTGTACATTAGCTCAGGAACGCGACCAGATATAAGTTATAGTGTAAATTACCTAAGTAGATTTCAAAACTGTTACAATGACACTCACTTTAAGTATGCTTTGTGAATTCTGAAATATTTGTATCTAACGAAATGTTTAAAGTTGACTTATGGAAGGAATGAAAGGACTGAAATCTTAGATTGTTTTGTAGATGCAGATTGGGCAGGTGATTGCGTAGATCGTAAGTCAACGTCAGGCTATGTAATTAGATTATTTGGAAATGTAATATTTTGGAAATCAAGGAAACAAGGAAGTGTTACAAAATCTTCTACTTTTGCGGAATATGTCGCATTATCAGAAGCTGTCACTGAGATTAAATTAGTTTTAGATATACTGAACTTGTTCAATGTAAAGACTACTAAACCTGTTAAAATATACGAAGATAACACAGGAGCTGTCAGTATTGCTAAGTATGGTAATTTTTCTAAAAATTCCAAATATATTGAAGTACACTACCACTTTGTGAACGAATGCTATATAAACGGAATTATAGATATTTGTAAAGTAAACTCAGAAAGTAATGTAGCAGACATTTTTACGAAATCATTAAGCAAGGACAAGTTTGTCAAGTTTCGGGAAATGCTAAATGTATCCGTTTGAATATTGATACTGCAAGTTAATTGTAATATAAATGTAAGGAGGCGTGTTAGAATAGGTATATTTATATTATAGGATTTTTGGGGAATAAATGTAAAACTAGGGATACAAGTGAAGCACCATCTATGGAAGGTATATAAGGGGTAAAGTTAAATATAACTTTAACCCTTATATACCTAAAAAAGTAAAGTTGTAATATAACTGAGTGTAAATAAACTGACTAGACAAAGAAAGAAAAGTGTTACAGTGTCGTTTTATATTAACAATAGAAAGGTGCAAAAATGAATAAAATAAAACAAAAATCTGAAAATACAAACAAACAAAATCCATTTGCCTTGATATCTATTATCTTTAGGAAATTGATACTAGAGTAGAGATGGTTAGCCTTGGAATGCATGTCCAAAATCACACATTAGGGATGCAAAACTTGCAGCAGATATATTGCTTTTAATTAAATTAACATTCTGATTGGCACATTAAGGATAATTTTTTACAAAAATTTGATGCACTTCTTTAAAAACACTTGTCATCTCTGTACTGGTGGTATTCTAAAGATTGGTGAAATATCATTGGAAATTCTCTGAAAAAATTAATGTTGTCATACTTTTTTAGAAATTAAAACATTATAAAAGTGTAAGAATATTTTATATAATGAAATATAAAACAAATGCATAGAGACACACACAATATAATTTTATTTTGACTTGAAAATATCTCAACTTTGTAATCTATATAAGTTGAAAAGCAAAGCTAGCTAATTTATATATATTATATAATATTTAAAAATAATTTTAACTCATAAATAACAAATAAATATAAAATATAATGATCACTATTTTCAAAATTGATTGTTTGAATATTAATTTATTTTTTCAGAACTAGATACATTTTCTTACATTGGAAAAAAGATAATAGGAGTAAAGGAAGGTGAACCATTAACATTACAATGCAATCCGCCAACAGGATATCCAAAGCCTACCTTAATTTGGCTGTTAGCATCTAAGTATGGAGCATTGCATGGCATTAACAGGTTAGCTATTTTTAAAATAATACAGGTCATTAGTTCATCTCTTTCTGTAGTTGGTACTCTTGGGATTTGACCACAGAATTTGCTTTCTAAAAATCCTTATATAAACATATGTTTAACTCTTAGTCTGATGATGAAGTTATTTATATTAAAAGAAGATAAAAAATAAAAATTTTATTTTGGTTATAAAACTGCATGATATAAACATAGGATACTTTCTTCATACAGTACTATAATTTTTTTTTAAACAAATAATTTTTACAAATATCAATCATAATTGCATTTTATAATATTGATATTACATGTAAAACAATTGAAATGATTCAGAACTGTTTTGAAAATAATAATGAAATTTGTGAGTGATACCAATATTTTAGATATAAACTACATCCTACAACTGATTTTCAATATGTTTTAAAAATAAAAGCAAAAATTAGAAGAGTAAATAATTTTATTTCTTCATGATCAGAAATTATCATATCTTTTAAAAAAATTTAAAAGATATGATAATTTCTGATCATGATTATTGGAACTGACTGCTATTATCTATATCCAGGTAAAGAAAAACAATATTCAATTGCTGTTTTATTGGAAATGTGGCCATTTGTCAGATAGATACAATACTAATATTCAAACTCAGAAATCTAACACAATAAAAGATATAAACTGTAGAAAAAATTATTAATATGAAGGAAATGACAAAAGAAGTTTCAATTGCTTTACTAGAAAATAATCATGTATAACACTAGAAAAAATTTTTTAGAGAGATAGAGTGAGTAAGGACGATTTTGATAAACTTGCTCAATTACAATTTAATATGAGTAGCTTGTGGTAGTAGTGGGAATGAAATTCCAATTACATTTGTAACAGTTAGGAAAGATACCTTATTTATTATATTGCAAACTAAAGTGATGGTGTAAGTGAATATGCCAATATTCCTCCAGGAATCATTATTGATACTGAATCTATATATTGCTGATACTGATATTTTCAGAATTGAAATGATTGATAAATTTCAGAAAATGACTTATAACTCTAGGCAGCAATTAATTATGTTAGAACATAAACAAGATGGCAGACTTCCAATAAAGACTATACCTGTATTTTTATTTTAGAATTAAAATGTATGTCCAATTCTACATTATATTACTGACTTTTTAATATTCAGGTTAATAATAATTAATTAAAAATATTTAAATAATATTTGTAATAACTTGTTTTTATAAATAAGTTATTACAAATATTATTGATCTTATATAATATAATGTCACATTTTATCTTTTGAAAATGCTTTCAAAAGATAAAATATGTAAATAGAGATATATTCTTATTTAGTAGAATATTTTACACTATTCTATATTATTTAGGTAAAAACAAAATACAAAAGACCAAAATCTCTAGCATATATTGGTAAATTGATTTATCAATAATAATTCACTTAATAGTAATAACAACAATGATGTCCCGATAATGATGCTACAACAGTAACTAATTGCAATAATACTATTTTAAATTTTAAAAAATTTTCAATAGGTGGTGATGATAATTTTGTTTATATTAAAAGTATGTCACTTTATTATTGATAATTTTGAAATTGCAGATTGTGATATATTTATTAAAAAAATTTACATTGATAATTTTTCTGATAAAATTTACATCAATTTAACTATAATGATCTCCTATTTCTTCAATTTATTTTTTGTGAAAATATTTTTTTTAAAATTTACTAACAAGGAGACCCCACGAGTTCGGAAACGTGGATGTGAATGAAACGTGTGTAGTTTGTAGAGAGGGCACTACTGAACATGCTCGTAAAATATTAGGAGTAGATGGCCAGCCAATCAAAAGAAATGAACCAAAAAAATATTGTAATCTGTTATAAATTACCGTATATACTCGAATATAAGCCGATCCTTGTATAAGCCGACCCCCCTCCCGACTTCAGAGTTTAAAAATTGGTAAAAATGCATAACCCATGTATAACCTTACTCCCTGACTTTAGCATTTAAAATTTGGCAAAAATTTGAACCCGATAAATTATGTGATTTTTGATTTTTAGTTATCGATATATTAATGCCATTTGCCAAAATAAATATTTTATCGAAACTTTAAATATATACATATAAAATAAATTTTATAATACAAACACCAATATATAATTCAAAAGGTAAAATTTTACGTTACCCGAAGCGATCGAGCGCGTCGCGCCGCCGACACCAACCTGCATTTGTATAAGTGCATCAGATAGGTGATGCCGCGGCACAGAAATTCTCAACAATAATTCAGCTAAAGTGATCCAACACAGTGCGCCTACTTAAGATTCTTGGATTATTGTCGAGAATTTCTGCGTTGCGGCGCATCAGGCATCGCAGTGTCATCTATCTGATGCACTTATACAGTATAAATGCAGGTTGAATTCGGCGGTGTGATGCGCTCGATCGCAGCAGGTAAAGTAAAATTTTACTCCGAAATGAGATTGATATCTGACAAGGAGAAGACTCGAGGGCCGGAAAACGGAATGAAACGAAATTTATTTCTGTAAGAGTTCTTGAATAGTACTAAAACACAGTAAAAGGTTAGAGGCCAATGGCTAGCCATTATGGAGAAAAATGACCTCGAAGAAAGACGCGACGAAAGTATACCAGTTCGTTATACTAATTAACAACGAGTTGTCGTGGCAGCGTGGTTAAGCAGCAAACTTCCATGCGGTCGGCCCGAGTTCTATTCCCACTAGTTACATTTTTTTTTT
>AYEL01086290.1:0-21790 GCA_000484575.1 Olivierus martensii
ATTTTTTTGTTATTTTAAATATTATTTTAGTTACTTTTTAATCTATTTTAATTAAATCATGGATGAGTTAAATATAATAAGCATTTATGGATTACTAGCAAATGGATTAAAATATTAATTTATAATAATGAAAAATAAATATATTTTTCACTCAAAAATGAATCCTAGGTAAGATTCTCGATCAATTGTCGAATTTTCGCGTCGCGTCGTATCTGGCAGTGTGGCGTTGCGACGCTCTCGATCGCTTCGGGATAAGATAAAATTTTACCTGGTATTGTATAAATTTTCGCGTCGCGTCGTATCTGGCATTGTGGCGTTGCGACGCTCTCGATCGCTTCGGGATAAGATAAAATTTTACCTGGTATTGTATTAAATGAATTATTGCAAAATTTTCTTCCTGACATTTGGGAGATGCATTCAATAAGTTATGGTTTTGCTTATTACTTCAAATTCTCCAGCCAAAAATATTACTTCAATGGTTTTGCTTATTACTTCAATTTCTTCAGTCAAAAAAAAAAGTCGATTTTTTTTGATGCCGTGTATAAGCAGACCCCCCAACTTCAGAAAAATTTTTTTGAGAAAAAAACCTCGGCTTATACACGAGTATTTACGGTAGTATAATAAGTTTGTTTATCTGCTGCGATGTGCAGCTGTGTGGTAAGATATCTGCTTTCGGCGATGGTGGTCCGCGTTCAAGTCGTGCTACTGTGCAAAAAAGTTTTTTTGTTTCGATTAATTAATAACATTTATTGTTTTAATTTTTTAATTAATTTAAACAAATGCATTACAATAAAATATAAATTATTCTATTTTAATATCAATGTATATCAATTTTCTACACTATGCACATTTTTGGATGATAATTATCATAAAAACAAAGAAAGCAGAGACACTTTCAGCAAACAGAACATTGAATAAAAGGTAATTGACCACATTCACATTTAGCTTTTGCCAATTCTATAGAAAAGCAAACTTGATTTACATTTAGGAAAACACTGCGTTTGTTGGTTAAACCTGATGCAAACCATGCATATTGAAGCATCAGTTGAAAAATTGGTGCTTCCAACAGATGATGAAGCAAAGAATGGATTCAAATAGCATCTTCTCTCGACGATAATTCTCGTTTCTCTGTCAGCAAATAAGCGCAGTTCTGAAGTTTTTTAATAAAAATTTTCACTTGAGGTTAGAAGTATACATCACATGGCTGGACTAACGGAGTACATTTTGCCAGAATAATTTTCAATGTGCATGTTGACTTTCCATCTTCATTGGTGAATATATCATCGTATATGTTAACATTTGTTTGCTCATGCCATGAATCCACAATCAGGAGAAAATCATTATTCTGAACATAAGGTAGCATTGTTGATCTCAAAAAAAAAGAGACCAGTTCACTGGTCAATTTACCGGACTTTGAACACACCACGACAACATTGCCATAATCCTGTGTTAAATTGTTCACCTTCTGTTGCGCAACAAGACTAAACTTTCCAGCTGGTTCCTGAAAGCACAAGAAAACACTAGCTAGCAGTTTTCCAGCCATTGTCATAGCATATTGGGCTGTATATGTGTGAGATATTTTTGATTTTCTGTTGCGCAACAAGACTAAACTTTCCAGCCAGTTCCTGAAAGCACAAGAAAACACTAGCTAGCAGTTTTCCAACCATTGTCATAGCATATTGGGCTGTATATGTGTGAGATATTTTTGATATATCTTTTTTGCACAACAACAACTGTCTTATCCAATTGTAGTCAGGGTGCGGTTGAATGCAGACTGATATTGGCATCCAGTCTGGTCTGTATTAATTATAAAATCCCGAGACTATCCAATTGTAGTCAGGGTGCAGTTGAATGCAGACTGATATTGGCATCCAGTCTGGTCTGTATTAATTATAAAATCCCGAGAAAATTGCGAAATGTGACAGCATATCATTTTTCGGAAGTTTTTGGCAGCTTCTAATGTTTCCTCTAGTGATGCAGTATCTTTTCTAGAGACGTATTTTGTAACTTTCCTTTGCTGAATTCAGTGCCTTTGTTTAAATATCTCTACCCAAATTGATGATGCCTTGAACTGAAATGTTTCACTTTGAAATTGGCTCGCTGCTGCTAATGCCCACTGTTGCAGATCTCTAGTGGTAATTTGCTGTAGTTCTGCCCGAGCTTCCTTGAAATGATATGTCAATCTGTCTTATCTCTACCCAAGTTGATGATGCCTTGAATTGAAATGTTTCACTTTGAAATTGGCTCGCTGCTGCTAATGCCCACTGTTGCAGATCTCTAGTGGTAATTTGCTGTAGTTCTGCCCGAGCTTCCTTGAAATGATATGTCAGTCTGTCTATTATTGCAAATTTGTCCTATCTATTGCCTCTGGTTAGAATCTGCTCTTCCCAACTTCCCAATGTACTCCTTCCTCTTTAGTGAGTGAGTTGTCTTGGATCTTAAGGATTCCAAACACCATTGTGGAATTGCCCGAGCAAGTATGACAACTTTCACCTTCATGTCAAATGGCACATAATCAATGTCTTTCTCTTTATTTGCTTCAGGTTCATACCATTCGTTGGCATCATGTTCTGTAGCACTAACTTCATTATACAAGTTGTGAATATCTGACTTATTTGGTTCAATGAGATCGTCATCTTGTATTAATTTATACTCATTAAGGATCTCCATGATATTTGTAGCAATTACTTAGCCCACAACTTTTACTTCATCTGATGATGACATATTTTCACTGTCAGATGGAGTGTCCGCTATTTGAACTACTTTCTGCAATAATTCTTCTGCGTATACAAGAGCATCTTTTAAAAGTTGTTTTGAAATACCATCCATTGATTTGTCAACTGCTGTATAAGAAAAATCAGAGAACAAAACTTGCAATATTGAAGGCTCTGGCTCAATTTTTACTGGCCAAAGTTACAATCTACACACCTCAATAGCTAACTAGCAATTGCGCCAGTAACAAAACATGTTGTTTTTAAATTTATTCTTTTCAATGACTAACATCTGGCGTCAGTTATTCCAGGGTTTTTCCAAGTCATGGGTGGGAGAGATGAGACATCGTAAACAAGGCAATAAAAATGAACAAGTAGCAAGAAAAATAAAAGGCATTTTGCTCATAATACTTTTGTTATGAAACTTTATGACTAGAGAAAAGTAATAGTGTGTTATTACATGTGAAATTGATATACATTGATATTAAAATAAAATAATTTATATTTTATTGTAATGAGTTTGTTTAAATTAATTAAAAAATTAAAATTATTATTATTATTATTATTTATATTGTATGGAGCATCTATACATCTAAAATTCATTTTGTTCAAATGAATTTTAAATGTGTACATCTTTTATAAAAAAAAAAGATGAGATAAAAGCCTCTGATGATGACACTTTTTCGTTATACAGGTATCCCTCCTATAACATGGCTTCCTACAACAATGTTTCGCTCTAACATGATTTGAAAATTGTTGAAACCCTCATATAACACAGTATTTCTACAATACGATTTTTACTTAACACATTTAGAAAATTATGTTTACTCTCCTACAACACAAAATATTTTCATTAATTTTTATAAATCCATACTAGGAACACACACACAAAATGCAGTCATTGGGAAATATTTAGATTAAAGTAGTCATAAATGCAATTTTGTTAGTTTGCCATGAGAAGGACGATATGCCATTTATTTTCGATTTTGATTTGAAATTGAATTAATTGGCAACAGTTGAGTATTTTGTATTCCAAACGTTCAATTCTTGGATAAAAAATAATTTTTTATTCTTCAATAGAGGAATGTGAAAGAGAAGAAAAACTTTTTTATTCTTAAAAAGTTCTTCATTTTCTTGGGGTATATGTTAAGGAATGATTGTTTTCTAGTGGGTTAGATTAGAATTTTGTAAAAAGAGCAAAAGATACACAAATCTTAAATGCATAAAAAAGTTCAGAAAGTCAAGTTGATATTGTTAAATAAAATATGTTCTTGTTTTAATAAAACAGTGATAAGGAAGATATAATTATTAAATGAATGTTACATAGGCTATTTATTTTTTCTTTTCTTTCGTTTGACATATATTGTTTTTTAGGGTCTTACATATATATTTTTTCTTTCTTTATGTTTTGTGTGGCTATTTATTTTTTCTTTTCTTTCATTTGACATATATTGTTTTTTAGGGTCTTACATATATATTTTTTCTTTCTTTATGTTTTGTATTATTAATATTCTTATTAAAAATTAAATTTCTTATGTGGACTTAAAGAAAATTGTTTTTAATTGGTTTTGGAATGTAATTGTATATTGAAATGCTATGTTGTTATTTTAATAAATATATTATAATATTCATAAACTAATAAAAATATTATTTATCATAGGATAAGATCAAATACCTATTCAAGACTTCAAGTATTTATTAATCATCTTGAAGAGGCTATGAAAGAAATTTTATCCTATGATCCAGTGTCACCTGTTCTAACCAAACATCATTTAGAAGCATTTGATCGTAGATTAAAAACTATTATGGCTGCCATAGAAGTTTGTTGTGATGAGAAAGGTCAGTCCAATGTTGTTGTAAATGTTTGACCTGCACCAAATTCCAACAGAAATTTCATTACATATCATATTATGGAAATTGAATATTTTTTTATAATAATATTCTTATGCTAATCTGTTATTTGTACATATATGTCATATTTAAGTAAAATTATTATTTGATAAATAATACACTCTTACAAATTTACTAAAATTCCTTAATATTATAAAATATTTCTAACTGTCATATCTTTATATAATCATTACAATATTTTTAAATATATCTAGTTTTTATTACTCTGTTAATTGATATTAATACACAATATTGAAGCCAATTTTGAATAAACTCCATCCAGAAAATAAAATAAAATAATAATTTGATCACTGTATTAATTTATTCATTTTGTATGCATATAAAATTCTTAGATACAACAATAGCCAAACTTTTATTAATGCTATTTTTATTGTTTTGATAAGAATGATTGCTAATTCTATATTAAACAGTTTATTTATAAATAAAATGATTACTTTTGAAAAAATATTAAAAAAACGAAAGAACAAACTAATCCAAGATATTAGAAATATTAAAAATTATAACTAATTTTCTGATTTCATATGGAAAAATTATTGATAATCCAGATATATTTTTCTATTTTGTATTTTTATTACTGTCATGTAAATATCTTTTACATCAATATATTTACAAACCCTCAAATCCAGTCTTTAATAAACAATTTATTATTATATATTTACAAATTTCATATTTTAATAAACAATTTATTATTACAAAGGTTTATTGTTCACTCTTTTTCATCCAAATTGTTGTGTAAATAAATTTTGTATCTAATACCGATTTTATTTTAATTATTTATAATACTTTATTTAATAATAATATGGAGAAAAGAAATCAAGAAATATTTTGAAATATATGAAATTTGTATTCTAAATAAAATGTTTTAAATTATAACATATTTCAACTTGGAATTCAGTAAAGATTACATGTATAATTTCATTTACATTATTGTTATGCCACTCCTAGTTTAAATTAAGTTATTTAATTTAAGTATTGATTCAAAAATGTTGCTAATTTTAGCAAAAATATTATGTCTGATTATCAAATATAAAATATGTTTAATCCTCTGATTTTAATTTGACAGCTTCAAAATAGCACTATATATCACATACTATAATATTTCTCAAATTTATTTTAATAAAATAAGGATCGTTTTATATTCATAAAAAAAAAAATCTCCAAATATGATGATTCCATTTCTAATAAAAAAAACACCATATACACAAAATTTATATATGAACAAAATTATATATTTAATGTATATTTTTTCTGTAATGAAAGAATAATAGAAAAATTAAATATAATTTTGTACAAATTTTATTTAAATACAAACAAATAAATTGGTTTAATATTTGAATAATCTAGAAATAAAATATTCTTTGACATTGTTTATTATTTAAATACATTATTTTCATTGTGTATTTCTTTAGATAGTATAAATTTATACTATCTGATGAATAAATTTTGATCATAATATAAAAATTTATTAAACTGATTATGAATAGGTTCTAAAAATAACTCTCATTTAGAATTTAATACTCGTGCGATTCTCTTGACTATGCTTGAGTAGTGCACTTTATTGCTCACACATTATATTGTCCTAGGGGACTACTTCTCTTGACTATGCTTGAATAGTGCACTTTATTGCTCACACATTATATTGTCCTAGGGTACTACTACAAGGTATGCAAAATTTCAAAAAAAAATCGGTGACCTGAATGTCTGAACCTCCCCGTACTTTATTACTCACACATTATATTGTCCTAGGGGACTACTACAGGTGTCCTTTATTACTCACACATTATATTGTCCTAGGGGACTACTACAGGTGTGTCGGTGACCCAATGTCTGAACCTACCCCTTGTTAGAGAAACACAGTCATATACCATCTGATTGGTATGTGAGTGTTTTCTTCTTTTGAATATTGTCCACCCTGTTACACAGATATAGGTGTGATGATAATGTAAGTTTATTAGAAAATAATATATATGCTCAGCATATCTCATAAATCATGCTGTAATATATGAACTACTCAAGAATAATCCCTTTACAATTTTTTTTGTTAAAATATCGTTAGAATGTTTGAAATTTATAGGTTATATCTTGATTTCTAGTCCTTTTTATCAGCATAATATTCTTCTGTCTAGATGGAGTTTTGTATGCATATGCAACCATATTTTATTCTATTTTTATTTAATGTTGTCTTTTGTATTGTATAAAATGCATATTTTACTTCCTCATGTGAAATTAAAATAAAGATAAACAGCACTAATCAGAAGAGAAAAAGTTTTATTTATTGAAGAAGACTTCACGAGTAGGGCGAAAATGTTTCAGTAATAAAATTTTTCTGTCTCTTGATCAGTGCTGTTTTTTTCATAAAGAATTATTGCATCTTATATTTCATTTAAAAAATTTTTGAATATTCTGATTTTGGCAGTTGAATCTAATTTCCAATTTATAGTACTGCATAGCATCTTTAGGAAATTGTGTTCTGAATTACGAGAGATTAAGATTTGAGAGATTTGAATGCATCTCTGCTGTAATTCAGGGAACCCTGTCTTATATTATGCAATATTTTAAACTCTTTCAAGTTTAGAAAATTTGAAACAACAAAATATGAGAGATTAAGATTTGAGAGTTTTGAATGCATCTCTGCTGTAATTCAGGGAACCCTATCTTATATTATGCAATATTTTAAACTCTTTCAAGTTTAGAAAATTTGAAACAACAAAATCAGTATTCATTTGTGAAAGGAAAAATATGATTAAATGAATAAAAATTAAATTTAAAAAATCAATTTAATCTTAAATTAAAGATATTTAAAATAAGTATTCTTTCTATGATAAGAATCAGTATTTCATAAATCTTAATCCTATTTATTTCACAAAACAAAAATAAATACATTTGTTACTTCTGAAAAAGATTGCATCTATTAAAAAGCAATTCTAGGCAAATTATCGATTAATTTTTATTAAAATTTTCAGTCAAAAAATAAAACCATGACAAAGTACAAATAAGAATGCAAAGTTGCTAATTTCAATAAATAACAATAATAAATCTAACCTAACAGTTTGAACAACTCTGCAAATCCAGAGTCTGGTCTGAGCTCATGTCTTTTACTATTTCCTACAATAAATATAATCAAATCAAAAAACAATTTATCAATAATTAACATCTAACTGACAAAAACAAGATAACCAGAAACTTACAACTAGAAGTATCAAATAAGTGTTAAATCTAAAATGACAAAAATGATGTTAGAAACTTATGCTAATAAATTGAATAAATTCTCAAAAACAAATTAAATAACAGAATATAAATTTATTTGATTCAAAACACTTACAAAAGTGTAACCAAAGCTTTATTTAAGCAATAATAAAGCACCAATTCAAATTATTAACAAAACTTATTTAATCAAAATTCAAATATCAAAAATCAAATATTTGCAATCAATATAATCTTAAATATTAATTAATTCTAATACCTCCACCACTGACACAAACTTAATCCATGGTCGATCTTTACAAGAAATTCAAATGTTACTTAATCAGTTCTATTCCAATACGGACACCTGTCATTGGATGTGTACATTTTTATACCTGTGACTTATATTCCCGAGCTTGGCTCATTTGCATAAAGTCAATCAACAATTTGAAATTTATTAGTTTACAGAATATTCAATTCATGCCATCCTCTTTACAAATTAATTATGTACCCAACAAAACATCAATAAGAGATCATTCTTATATTCTCACATTGAATTGGTAAAAATTATTTAGATCAGATAACATCAAGAACTAAGAGTTCATTCAGAAGATGGATTTTTGGTCTGTAACATGTAATTGCTAACTACTGAGCCAGAGAATGTGGAAAGTGAGTTAATTCTTAAACTAAAATATAATATGTTAAATAATAATGAAAATAACAATAAATAAGTAAGGAGCATAATAATGTAGGTAATAGGATAGGTCAGAATTAACTTCAGAAGAACATTTCATCCACTATAAGCAGACAGATAAATTGTGTCATGCCAATGAAATTGTATATCAGTCATATATTTTTATAAGTATTTTAAAATATTTTTTTTAATATTGAAATATTGAACCTCAAAGTTTTTGATAGTGAATATTTGAATTGTGCATGTAATTTACTTTCAAAATAAACTAAGATAATCAGGCACCATAAAATAGAAAGAGTTAAAAGTTAAATAATTAATAAATGATTTCCATGCAGATTCTCCATTCTGTTTACATTAAACTGTTCCTATTTTGCGTGTGGGCATTAAAAAGTTAATTGAATATTTTTTAAGTTTAAATAAATAATTATTTATTCATAATGGAGATTGAATATTTATAATATTGCATGATTTTCAATACTAATTTCATTATTATTATTATTTAAATTTTAATATTTGAAGTCATTATTTGGTATTTATTTTAACACTTTAATAAAAATAAAAGTTTTTCATATTTAATTTTTAAATTTTATTATTTTTGGTTATAAATAAATTTATTAAATTATAATTTTCAGGATCAGGCCAATCTAGCTATGGACCAACCAGACAATATACTTCAGCATCAAATATTGTTGGATTACTAGGTCAAGCAGTTACCCTCAGTTGTATTTATGGTGGAACGTAAGTTTACTAAGATTTCACATACATTCATTCCACTAATATTCACTTCCACTATTGTGCTTTTATTCATAAGAAACCAAAAAATATATCTAGTCTTCAGTAGAATAAAAGTTTATTATACAATTATTGAAAAAATTTTATTTTTCAATAGTTGTAAAAAACTTTATCCTATTGAAGGCTGTTTATATATACATATTTTGTTTTGATTTCACATTCTATATAAATTTCAATATTAAAAAAACAAATCTTAAAACAATTTATATTTGATAAACTATTTTTTCTTTTCCAGCCCCATGCCACAAATAGTATGGAGAAAGAAACGTGGTTCTCTTAGTTCACCTAGGTATCAATATAAACAGTATGGAAGAACCTTGAAAATTTCTCCAGTCACATATGACGATGAAGCTACATATGAATGTACTGCAAGCAATGGAAATGGAAGGCCTGACAATCATGCAATGACTGTGACTGTACAAGGTAAATTTTATCATTAATTAAAGTTTGTTGGAAGCAAATAAATAAGATATAAAAAATTCTAAATAATATTTCATTATAATTAATAACAAAACTGTATTAATTTTGTTTTTATAAAATTAAATTTTGGAACAGAAAATGGAAAAAGACTCTTAATTTCTTAGTCACAATATGTTTATTTGACAGTCCTTTACATTCTACGTTCCTTTTTTAAAAATTCAGTTGTTTTATTAGAAAATATTCAAATTAGAAATATTAAAAAAAATAATAATCTGAATCTGAATTGATATCAAGCATGAAATTAAAAGTGAAATTCATTAGAAAAAAAATATTGCTATCAAATAAATAACATATTTTAGTTTACTAACTTTGTTACCAAAAATATACTTTATTACATTTCTTTAAATATTTTTATTAAATTTTTATATCCACATAATTGTTTCTTATATTTATCCTTTTTTATAATTAAAGTCAATATCAGTTTTTTGTGAATGTTGTTAATAATGTAATACAGGTAGGCCTCGATTAGTGCAACTTCAAATAGTGCGAATTCGATTAGTGCGACTAATAAAATTGATACCGTTTTTCGGTTAGTGCGAGTTTTAAGCACAGACCAGTCTTACTAACAAAGCTCCTTTTTATGATGTCAATTAACAAATTACTGTTAATTTTTGGTTAGTAAAACCGGACGAGGAGCAGTCCAAGAACAGTCACACGATTTTGAAGCGATTTTGAACATCAGAAAGATGGGCTTTTTGCCGTTAACTGTTTAACATTACTGTACTATTATTTAAATTTAAAAACTTTACTAGTTATCGTTTAATCTTATTCTTAAAAAAGGCATTATTTATTTTCTAATTATTCCCAATTTCTAACTTCACTGCCTTAATTATTGAAATACGAATATTTAGATATTCTTATGACAGCACAATTAAACATTAAATTAAATAAATATTTAAATATTTAAACATAAAACTTTACTAGTTATCGTTTAATCTTATTCTTAAAAAAGGCATTATTTATTTTCTAATAAATATTTAGCATTTAAGGATAAAAGTATTAGCAACAGCTTAAAAAAAGAGTAGTGATGGGAGTTTGGAAGGAAAAAAAAAACAAATAAAACTTGGTGTCATACATAAATTTAAATTTATTTGAATATTTACACGTTATTAGGATTTAATTCATTCAACTGTAAAACACTCGAAGAATTTTAAAGGTCGTCTAGAGTTTTATTAACTAATCCAATCGCTCAAATTTTCCATAAGGAAGTTTAGAGAAGGGATGGTTTTCCAATGAGCTTATAGAATTTGCTGCAGCAGGCGTATTACATATTTTTATAGAGATATCCACGCCCGATTTGGTGATTGTATATATATATAAACGAACGATATCGATGTAATCCACTCCGACAACTCGTGTAAGACTCCATATCATTTTATGACCTAAATTCTTCTAAAGTGACACAAACAAAATACTATTTTACCATAATGTTCTATTCGACACGAAATGGCTAGAAGAACAGTTAAAGTACGCCTGACTGGTTATCGAACTTGCTGTAGTAACGTGTGATAAAAAAAAAAAAAAAAACTAGAGAGAGAAGACCTAGAGATTCGGAAGTGGGCTGTTTGTTCGCTTCGATAGACTTGCCTTGTGTTGTTCGCGGTTCAGTAAAAGATTCGTCGTCAATAACATGTCGGCAGCCGCAATCATAGTTTCTATCGGACCCTTTACAGCCTCAAGTATTTTTTTTTTTTTTTAATGCTCAGTTCATGGAGAAAATGACAGGGATGTTGGCTTGCCTACCTCGGACATCAACGCTCAATTTTGTTTACTTTGAGATCCTCCTTCGGTTGATCAGTCAGAAGAGGGGGAAAAACAAAAAAATCTTTTATAAGCTTATGAAGTTTGTTCCTTTGTCATTCGCTTGGAAAATGACAAAATGTCTTCCTCTTTTTTTTTTTTTTACTTTTTCTTTATCGTCATAAATAAATCGCTATCGTAAGTAATCGAAAAGCAATTATTTGAAGAATTTAGTAGTATTTATAGTATTTACTTATGAAACAACAGAACAAAAACAGAGTTTTATCCTTTTAGCTCACACGTCGTGAGCTAAAAGGATATTTTTAAAATTTAAAGCAAAATTAATATTAGATTTGGGAATTAGCATCTCACATGTCGTGAGCTAAAAGGATATTTTTAAAATTTAAAGCAAAATTAATATTAGATTTGGGATGCAAGCATACTAAGCCAAGCCATGATGCCCTCTTCATAAAAGTAATGCTGTTGTGTCATCCCTTATAGATCCATGTACGAGATGAAGTGACCATTCATCAAGGTACATAATATATTATATATACCATGAAGAGAAATACAAAAACAGTGGTGTCAAGTACCAGTTAACAATAATGATGTTATTACGCATGATTACAAGAGAAAGAAATGTTTTTTATTTTTTATTTTTTAAATTACTGTTGCTCGATTATGTAAACTTGAAATATTCCCTACCTCTATAAATATTTGAATGAGTTGCTTCTTAAAAATTTTATGCTTTCACGGTTAAGGTCATAAATACATTATTCAGAGTAATAAATTCGTGGCCGGTTTGACATGTAATATATATCAAAGGAAAGAATGTCTAGACTGTAATAATAATAACAATAATAATAATAAAGGCGAGCGAACAAAAATGCGAAATAATTCTTGTTTAATGTAAGATTTTTAATAAAAATACTTGTTTAAAAATCTTAATAAATTCATTGGAAATATGTTAATGAAAAATTTATAGCTACAAGCTACTTAAAGCATATAAGAGCTGATTTATTATCCAATATATAATTGGAAGTGAATTTTAACAAATATTATTATAGTATAAAAAAATTATACTAATACTTCCTTTTTTTATATAGCAACAAAAAATTTTAAAGCAATTTTAGATAACTTTTTAATAGTAATTATTATTATTATTCTAATTTATGTATTTAAAAATGATTTTATTTACTTTTTACATTAGTAGAGAAATTATTATTATTACTCTATTGCTTTTTTTTTTTTTGTTTTAAATCCGTTTTTCCTGCTTATTAAAGTAATTCAGTTACTAATGGAGTTAAATTTATTACATTTAATTTTAAAGAAAAATAAGTTATTGTAAACAAAAAAATTGTCTTAAAAAATTTAATAGTAAACAAAAAATTACATTTTATTTTTTCTAACATTTAATAATAATAAAATCTAAAGAAGGGGGAAAAATAAGTTTTTGTTTCTTCTTCTTTACAGAACAGTATAAAGTTTATTATAGAATATTTTATAGTTATTATGTAAACAAACTGTCAAATGAAAAGATTTCTTTAATGAAAAGCAAGAATTGCAGCTATTCACTTTCCTTAAAATTGTTTTTTTTTCGATTTATACATCAATTTACTCTTTATACTGAAAAAAATAATAAAATAAAAGTAATTTGATTATTGGAACTCAGTGAATTTTCTAAAACTTCTTTCAGTTCGTTAGCGAAAAATACAATTTAACTTTAATTGATATATTTTTCATAAAAATAATTTTTTATAAAGAAACTTTATAAACGCGATATCTTTTATTTTCATAAATTTTATAAATATTTAATTAGGATGCTTCGCCATACAATAATTTTCATTTTAATGCTAGAACTTTTTATTATAATTTTACATTAAAAATAAAAATATTATAAATCTTTATTTACAAGGACACGTGCGCATTATTTTCTAATAAAAGTTGGTTTGATAAATTATTATTTTTATGCTTCTTTAATGCTATGCAGAAATAAATGTAAACAATTTTAAAGATAACAAGAGATAAGTAAAGAAGTAGTTTCATGATTAATGAGTCTGTTAATTTTACTAATGAAATAATTGAGTCAGTATCAGTTATAATAAAATAGCGTAAAAATTATATCTTGAGAGAAATCTGGAATATAATAATATTAGATAAGCAGGGAGAGTTTTTTTTTATCATTTTTAATAAATATTTTTGATGTAATCTGATTATGGACTGCTTTAAAAGAGATATTTTTGAGAAAATGTAATAAAAAGTAATTTATAGCAATAAATCATAATAATAGTATATAATAATAATAACAATTCTTATTATAGCAGTACAGCATATTGAACAATAAATTACAGCAAAAGAATAATTTCAACAATTTTTGCAATATGCTGCTATTGTAATCTATTGCTGAAATATGTTGCAGCAGTAATCTATTGTTGTAATATGCTGCTGCCGTGACATATTATTGAAATATGCTGCTGACGTAACCTATTGTTGTAAAAGTAGAATGCTGCTGCTGAAACCAATTGTAGTATGCTGCTGCTTAAGCTAATATTAGAATATGCTGCTGTTGTAAGCTTTTATTGGAGTAGTACTGTAAACCTATTGTTGAATATGCTGGAGTATGCTGCTGCTGTAACATATTGTTGGAGTATGCTGCTGCTGAAATATACTGTATTTTTGTAATGTGTTGCTCTCTTATCTATTTCAATAATACATTATAACAACAGCATATTACAACAAAGCATAAAAAAATCAATAGATTATAGTAACAGCTTATAACAACAATATATTATAATATTAAATTATACCAACAGCATTTTCTCTCATACATTATTCATTATAATTTCAATATCTTCATCCATTAAGATATGCACATTAAGAGAGATGTAAATCTCTCTCACAATAACTACAGTATTAATATTTTGCATTATTTCTTGAATAATATTAATGGTTGAGATGAACGAGACAAGAGAGCTTAACGAGTTAAACATGTTTCTTCGTACAATTCTCCATAATTATTAATATTTCGTATTAAATAAAGGATTACAGAGAATATATGCAAAGAATAGCATAACTTAGAAATAAACTATTACGCCACATTTACTACCATTTTACTATTAATATTACGTATTAAGTAAGAGATTAACTAAAAATAGAAAGAAATTATAGCGTCATTTTCAATGCAATTACTATATTAATATTGCATATGAATTACACAGAACATCACAAAATGTAATATTCTGCATCTACATTTTAACATGTAAGACATTTATCACTTTTAATAATATTTGAAATTAAGTGAAGACAATAAAATTGTGACTCGGATAAAAATGTTAAGAACCTTTTAAAAATTATTGTGTCACGTTAACATAGCATATCAACAGATAAGACAACAAATGACACAATAATTAACGTATTAATTAAATAAGTAAGTATTTGTTGTTGTTGTTATTTTGTAATTATTCTTGTATTTTTAAAATTGGTTTTTGAGATTTAACAAAGTTTAATTTTAATCGAAATTTCCATATTCATAAGGAAGAGGTATTATACTAAACAAGCAGAGAGTTAAATTAATTTTATTATCCCAAATTAAATTAATCTCATGATTGTTCTCGTATAATTATCAAAGTGAGCTTAAGATAATCTGCTAATAACAAATGATATAACTTTTATACTGTTTATAGCAAGAGTTTGTATAGGATAATACCGACATCAATTTTATAACTTGCAAACTAGAACCTGTCAAATTTGACACCATTTATAAAGAGAAACTCTTTCATTCGGCTACGTTCTTAATAATTAGCGTAATTTGACAGTTTCGAAGTTATAATTGTTATACTTAGGAAGAGGAAGAATGTTGTATTGAAGACGTATTAAATTAATTAATGCCAGGAGGTTTAATTATTGTTAAGAGTAAAAGTCTAGAATGTACGTGAGACTTAAGCTGTACAGTTATTTCTTATTGCAGAATCAATTATGTTTTACTATCCCTACAGGCTCAACATATACTTCACTTCGACTTTTCTTCCAGTCTTTTATGGCGTTAGTTTCGAGAATTAATTGTCTCAGTGGAAATGGAATCCCTCAACAAAATCTTAAAAAAAAAAAAAATCACGACTGGAAGATTGTAAAAAAAGGCAAAGAGGAGGAGAGTAGTTTTATGAAAAAAAAATATCCAGTACTACGTTTCGCAGTAAACTTTAATTATATGCCTGTTTTAGCTAACAATTATATTCCAGAACAGTAATCTGCCGAACTGTTCAGAAAGTTAGTTTTTAGTACCGCTTTAAAAACAAGCAATCTAGATAAAATACCAAACTCTGTACAGAGTTTTTGGCACATGCACGGCTTAGTGCAAAGAACCGAAGGAATTAACTTGTTGGAAGGAAAGACAGCAATGAAGAAATTCCAGAGGAGTGATCAATAAATGACGCTAGAAACTGTGCTCAAATTTTGCAGTAAAATCCAATATCTATTTTTATAGTTATTCATCTAAAGAAAAATTTAAAAAAAATTGTCAAACTTTGTTCAACTTATTGAAAAGAGAAGAAGAAGGAAAAAAAAAATTTTATATATAATACTTTTTTTCACAGTATCAAAAAAAATGATAACCAATCCATTGATAGCTGATATTATGTACTAGTTAATTTGTTTTCTGGAGACTTTTTAAGTGCTTTGAGGTATCGACGAAATCCTGTCTTCTGTTTTTGACATTGATCGAAGAGTGGAATAATAGATTTTCGTACATTTAACATTGATTGATTGACCAATTTCGGTATAAAACCTTGATTTATCAGATTATAAAATCTTCCAACTGCGTGACGAAAAGGTCGAAAGTATATATATCGATGCTCATTGAACGGCCAACGAACAATGAATGGACTTAACCAATATTCAATACATTTATATATTTTTGTCTGCTCGAAAAAACGATAAAAACGATTTTCGTGCGAACAAAAAAAGAAAAAAAAAAATATTACATGACAAGTATATAATAAAATAAGCATTATTCAAGTATGAGTTATCATTGAAAGAGCGTCATGTTTAGTTGACTTTTTTAAAAAATTAATTTAACTTTAAAATTAATTAAAAATCTTAATTATAAATGAATTTTTCCAAAAAAAAAAATGTCGTATAAAGTTAGGAAATCTGGAAGAATTATTATTGTAAAATCGCTTAATATTTTAAGTGATACAGATAGAACAAATGCATAAATGAAAGTCGTTAAAGATTTATTATTCAGCTATCGACATACAGAAATTTAATTTATTATTTAACAGAAATTCTTTTAGATATCCGTTTTGTTTAATTAATTATCCCGTTGCAGGATATTTAACAATAGAAATGCGATAATTTATGAGTTTGAAAGATTGAAAATTAATTTTTTATAATTTAATCTGTACGCGTTATATACGAGTAAACAATTCTTTTATTTTATTTTTTAAATTATTAACTTTACTTTTAAAGGAGGGGAAGAATTATTTATTATTAAAATTCGACCGAAAATTCGACTCGAAATTCGTAATTTGATTTATTAAAAACCATTTTTAAAAAATCCATATACGTTCTTCATTGAAAGTTTTCTTCTTGTTTGTGTGCTCGTAAATTTACCTCAAAAACACACCGGATTTTAAGAGGTATATGTCTTAATCGGAAGAAGGATTGAAACCAAAAAACTGATTGCCATTTTCCCAGAATCCCTCAAGTAATTTAACTAATGTTATCATAAAATAATGCCACGACTCAACTTGTTTTACGATCCAATTTTACCGAGTAAAAATTGATAAAAAAGAAGAAAAGCTAAAATCCTATACAGTATTTAGTATATAGGCCCTATATTTTTTCTTTATAATACATCTTTTTTTTTCTTTCTTTCTTTCGAAAATAAAGTATTGACCTTTATGGCTGTCGTTAAATGTTTATCATCAAGACATCCCTCCAATCTCATCATTTTGTATTAATTTAGAACTATAGCATCTTACTCTTTAGTGTTTTTCTTTTTTTTACATAAAAAGAAAAACGTTTAAAAATTAACGAGGATATTTAGAGATATTCGAGCATGACATCTTAATTTTTTTTCCTATCAAAGTTTAATACGGCATATATCTCTTTAATACTTTATCATTTAATAAATTATTCAGAAAAAATATATATATTTATGTAAAATAATAATAATAATAATAATATAAATTAAGTCTTACAAGTAATTTAACATATCAGGCAGTATCTAAAGACAACAGAATTTATAACAAAAAATGCTCAATTTATAAATTTCTTACAATCACTCATCATTAGCTAAATACATCATTATCCGAGGTTATTCGTTAACCAAGGTACCACTGCATACACAATTATATTTACATTAACACTTTTGAAATGCTTTAACATAAATAGGCAAAATGTTGGCAAGTTTCTGGTATTAAGGAATCAATTAAAAATTTTTATATTGGAGTTAATGGGAAATGAATTTCTGATTTATGAATTTTTATTTAATGAACAACTTTTATAACTCCAGTAACCTTCATAAAAACTGTAAGCATAACTTCGAAGCATAACTGTACAGTATATTTCTGATATTTTATAATAAACATTTACAAATATATTACATTACAATTTTTATTTTTCAAACAATTAAGTATAAACATTTTACATTTTATAAAAGAAATTTCTATGAATAAAAAAATTTGTATTTATTTGTACATGTAAAATGCAACCATTTTCAAAGTGTGATATCATAATTTGCATGACTTCCTCTATGGCATTTATCATCATACCCTCCCATAGCATGACAAAGTTTATAGATCAAAGCCTCTCAAAGCAATTAGAAACATTTCATAAATTTTGTTTATCAGAAGTTCTAACGATTTTCCAATATCATTCACTAAACTTCACCATAAATTGCATGTGAAAAAGTACAGGCATTAAGTTATGAAGATTCTAGTTAAAAACTTTTTATATTTACAGGTGTGTCATTTCATTTTCAAATGAAATGACACACACGTAAATTCAAATTTAAGAAAATTTCAAAAATTCTAAGAATTTGAAACACTGATAGAAAAATGTTCTAGCAACATAATGTAAAACTACAAGTAATATCAGGCAGTATCTAAAGACAACAGAATTTATAACAAAAAATGCTCAATTTATAAATGGACCTCTTATTCAAATCTGAAATAAGAAACTTCTAATTGTTTCAATTATGAAATATGTTACAATACAGTCATATCTCACCTTACATCATTAATTCGTTCCAAGATTTGTGAGTTAAGTTGAATAAACTCTTTAAAAAATGAACTAGACTATAAACCACCTATAATAGCTCAATGTCACTATTATTATTTTTAAGCTTTTAAATAATTTTATAAATTATTTTGCATATTTTGGCATTTTTATGTGTTTTTGTACTTTTTAATTGACTTTTAGGCAATTTTTAAAAAATTCTTACGAGTTTTTTTTAATATTTGATTGATGTAATGCAAAATTACATAAACTGACATTAAAGCCGAGTCTCAAAAATGTAAAATGCAGTGTCAATACATCAACATAAATGAGTCATAAAAAAGGACATACCGAAGGGGCATAAAAAAACCCAAAAGCATAACGTTGTGACATATAAATGATGTCGTTTAGCTATTGGCATTTACTGTGATGTCATTTGAAGTTAGCTAAAGTAACACAGATAGCAAAACTTAAGAATTGTTATTATTTATAAATGACTTCATAAATTTATTGAATTCCAAGGTTTTGCAGTCACAAAATTCAAAATCTAAAAGAATTATGCGAATGTGTGACATATCTTTTCAAGTAACAACAAAGTTTCAACAACTAGATCATACCACAATTGGATGAATCATCAACTTACTCTTGTATGTAGAATAGAAAGTTGAACAAAAGTCAGCTTCAGCATAAAGCAGCAGCATCTAGCCATAAAGCAGAAGTGACATCAGCATTGACATATTTGATACACCAGCATATTTACATTGCAGTTTACTTCTGTGAGACCTAGCCTCTAGTAAACTTTTTCTTCTTATCATTAACAAAAAATAGATGTAAAGTCGAAAATGACATATTGAAATAACTTAAATGGAGGTATGACTATATATGCAGTGATTTCAGTACCCCTGGATGACATGTATCAATGGTTTCTGAAATTATGGGCAAAACTTATGTATGAATTATGATTTTAACTCTAAGATTTCTTGTATATATTAAAAGAAAACTGTATATAATTCTATAATTTTTTATGAATTACTGCATTTTTACACACACAACATAATACAGTATGATGTTTAATCAAAAAAAAGTGGAATTTTATCAAATGGGCTAGAGCTGTTACAGATTATCAACTTATCATTTTCAACATACATGATATTTTTTGACTCTGGTTAACTGATTAATTTGAACTGTCACTGTATTTAAATTTCATAGTGTTTTGTTAATGTTAAAAATATATTAGGTCTCCTACTTATGCAGTTTCAAACATACACAAATGTGAAGTTTTTTATTTTTCTAGAATTTCCATAAAACAAAAAAAATTCATTAAACAATTTACTTTTTGCAAAAATATGAAACTTTTAGTCTTATCTATGCTTACAAAGTATTCTCATAAATTTCATTTGGCCATTCTGTTTATTAATGTATCCATTCAAGTATATCAAATTTAAGCATTGTTGGATTTTGCAGTTCTCAAAAAATTTTTGGATAAATTAACTACATAAGTCAGGGATCTACTATAACTGAAGATATTTATATTTGTATTTAAGTACTTTAGATTTTTTTATTGAAAAACTTGAAAATAAATAATTTATTGATAATATAAAATTATAAAAATATATACATAATTTGACAGTGTATAAGTTATTTTGACAATACCTTTGTATAAGAAGGAATATCACGAAAATCATGTCTGCTATGTGGCCTTCGTAAAAGTGAAGGTTGAGAGTTTGAAAGAGAACTGTTGTTATATGAAGAACTGAATAAACGAGTACAATTTCCAGGACCTTGTGAATCATCAAAATCAATAGAATGGTGTCTTGATGGAAAATAAGATTTTCTTTCTCCAGAAAAACCTAAGTATAAATATTAAATACATATTAACAATTATCATCTATTTCTAAATACAGGTACTCCTCACTTAACGACCGTGTTCTGTTCCTATGATTTGGTCGTAGAACAAATTGGTTGGTAAGCGAGTAACTTGTTTATATATATTTAGAACAATCAGAGAACAAGTTACTCACTTAAGTTCTCATGGCTGTAAAGACATTTGTATCTTAATTATGCACAAAGTATTTTTCTTCTCAGATTTTTGGAATTACAAGTGCAAGAAATTATATGCAATAAAAGTCGTAAACGACGCAAATGGGCGAAAACGAATATTCTGTTAAAAAAAGAAAAGTTGTAAGTTCGAGAAGTCGTTAAACAGGTAGGTTAAGTGAGGAGAACCTGTAGTAAAAATAAATCTAACTTGAGTGTGTCTTAACCTAAAATCAGGAAAGAAATAAAATTTGTTTAGTCCAATTTTGGTATTTTTACATTTAAAAATTATATTTTCATAATCTGAAAACTGTTTTATCAATTTAATTACTATAAACTCCTATATAACAGGTTCCTATAATTTAACAAAAAATTATGGCTATGCTATTATGACATGGGAAAACAGCCCATAAATAATGCGGTAAATAAATCTGACAATTTCACACACTAATCAGAATTATCACATGAAATATTTTTCTGATGTATTTGTAAACTAAGTATTTTAATAAAAAAAATTTAACAGAAAGGATGATATAAATAGTAAATATTAAAAAAGTAATAGTTATTTACAGTATATAAATTATCTGACAAAAGCATGATGGTTAGAGAACCTACTATTTACTCTTCAGAGTCTCCATTTTAAATTTTTCTGATTAGTAGCAGACAATGAAATGTCTAACTAGAAAAGAACGTGAAAGACAAATAGGTCTTTCACATTCTTTAATAGGTTAGCAACTGTGTTTGGCCTTCTATAAGCTGGTTTTTTTATTATTAAGTTTAACCTTTTCCAGTCCTCTCTTAAAAAACAAAACATTCCCTAGGGGTCGAACGGATTATGAAATATAATTAAGTTTAACCTTTTCCGGTCCTCTCTTAAAAAACAAAACATTCCCTAGGGGTCGAACGGGTTATGAAATATGATACTTAATATTCGATATTTTGCCGTAACTTTTTTACTTTTTAATTTTTTGGCACGAAAAAATTATATTTTGTTGTCCATATACTCTGTCCTGATATCGTTTTT
>AYEL01086291.1:0-10607 GCA_000484575.1 Olivierus martensii
TAAAAAAAAGTAAGGATAAAATCTGAAGGATATGTGGAACATGATAGAGCAAGTCGGACAAATTCGGACAATCAATTCTTGAATTTTGGGGGGTCGAAAGATCCCAATTATATTAATTCATTCAGATTAGGTTCGAATTAAAGGGTTAAATAAAAATTTATTAAAATATCGACGGAAAATCAAATTTTTGAATAATATAATAGAAATATGGAAAATACGATAGAATTTGAGATTTTCACCATTTTTTCTTGATTTACGCAAAAACTACGAAGTTATTAAGTTTTAAATTTTGTCTTGGTGACCCAGGCATTGGACCGGAAAAGGTTAAGCACTTCTTTTACTGTCTTGTATTCACTTATGTCATCCGTTATTACTTCAAACTCTTCTTTCTCCATCATTCTCTCTTCTGTTCTTCTATTAGCTTGTTCCTCCTGTTGTGAGTTACCTTTACAGTTTTTCTTTATTTCTTCCGTTTTATTTACCAGTCTATGTGAATAACCATGTCTTTCTGCTATTTTGTTGATTCTCTCTATTTCTGCTACTAGGTACTCTTCCATGGAACAATGCATTAGTGCTCGATTAAGATATGATCTGATGGCTGCTTTTTTGTATTTCTACTTATCTCTAGACCATCTAGGTATCAATACAGGTAGGCCTCGATTAGTGCGAATAATTGGTTCCACGAATTTCTTGCACTAATCGAAGTATTAACTCTATGGAAAATATGGTAATTGGTTCTTGCTTTGTGAGATTCCGGCCATTAGCTAACTTCACAATGAATAACTACAATAAACTTAACACTAACTGTTTAAGAAATATTTATTTTCATATTTTACATTATTGTTCATCATCTAAATTAATAACTTACCAGGAATTGCGTCTCATATCATCATCAAACCAACCGCCAAATCAAAACTAAAATAGCGAATCGAAAGCGGAAGTTGAGCGCCGCCTGGCCGCCAATTCTGGGTCGAGAATTGAGTGAATAGGCCGATTTGCAATTAAGCATTGCAACTTTATTGAATCAGTAAATTAGTTCCAGATAGCATTAATAAGCGAAGTTAATGAACCAATGAGAAATTTTTAACAAGTTTTCTATTTGTTTATTAGCAGAATACGACACCAAAAGATAACAAAAACAAATTTTTTTCACAAGTTTTATTTTAAATAAAGAAATCAGATAATAAACAAAAGAAAATAAATAATATCGGTAGTACAGCAATATAATAGGCAAATAAATTTGTAAAGATATCCTTATTTAAAAAAATTTAACAAAGAATGCTTTTATGTCGCTCAATCACATCCATTTTTTGCTGTAGCGTAATCACTTCTCTTTTTTTCGTTTCCTGTTTTATCATCAAAAGTGTTCTTCCTTTTATCCATTTCGATACTTTTTAAAAGAGAAAATTCTGTACTCTACTGTATGTATACGATAGCAAAGCTAAATAATAGTACAGTAATGTTAAACAGTTAACGGCAAAAAGCCCATCTTTCCGATATTTCACCCCTTCAAAATCATGTGACCGTTCTTGGACTGCTCCTCGTCCGGTTTTACTAACTGAAAATTAATGGTAATTTGTTAATTCACATCATAAAAGGAGCTTTGTTAGTAAGACTGGTCTGTGCTTAAAACTCGCACTAATCGAATATTTTCTCGCACTAACCAAAAAACGGTATCAATTTTATTAGTCGCACTATTCGAGGCCTACCTGTACTTCAATAGTTGTGGGTTTTCTAAAAACTGTTGTTCTGATGTTATTGTTTTCATATATGATCTGGACATCCAGAAAATGTATTCTAGAATTTTCCCTCTGTTCTATATTAAGCATAAGCCTGCAGTTTGCTGTTGTGAAACTTTTTTGAAGTTCTTTGGTTTTTTTTCTTCGTGTGGCCTTAAAGACAGGATACAAGAACATGAATCAGACATAAAGAAGGGATTCTTGAGTACAGCACTGGTGAGACAGGCATATGAGCAAAATATCAGGATAAAATGGGAGGAATCAAAGATTATATAGAGGGTCAATGATATAAAAGAGTTGCATACAGCAGAGGATATTAATATCCTAACAGGATCAAAAAGTGGGGCAGTGATAAATGAAAGACAATCTTTAGACCTCCCAATATCATGGAAATATGCCCTGAGGCACTGTATAAATTGAAATAGAAACTCTAATTGTGGGAGCAATGTAGTATACAAAGCTACTTTAGGACTATGGTGGATGTTGGACATTAATTTTTTAGGATTATTTGTACTGCATGAAACAGTAAAGTTGATTTTATTACCACTTAAAAAAGTATTAATAGCTTGTTATAATGTTAGATTATTTTAATTTTAGTTTTTTGATGTTTCTTTAGGCTTAAGGTTTAATTTGCTTTTAAAAGTTATTGTAACACGTGAGAATGTTCGAATTCGGTTGTAAAGAGTTTGATATTTGAATCTTGTTTATAAAAAACTGTTAAGTGTAAGAGCTGATGATGGTGTGCTAACACCAAAAACGTTCCTCAATAAAAGTTCGTTTTACGAATTTTAGTGTTATTTTTGGTCTGCTCAATGGTGCTATAGCTTCCAAAATATTACAGTAATACAATAGTAATAATACATGTAATAAAATAAAATAAAAAAATGCTATGTATATATTTTTTATTCACTGTTCTCACCTTTATTCTCATTATTTACATGTTAAAATAACCTCGTTTAATGCTATTTCATTTAGCACTTTATTTCCATGGAATGTATCCCCCTACAGTAAAACCCCATATTAAACGGGGTCTTACTGTAGCTGTTTATGTGCAGATAATGCCATTTTCATATATGTTTGGAATTTTTTGTGTAAATAAAAAAATTTATAAATATGAAATATTAATAAAAATGATATTAAAAAAATTACATGAATTTTTTGAAATAATTATATGATGTAACTTCATTCAACAGAAGTTACATAACTTGTGGTTTTTTTATAAATAATTTACAAAAATTTCAGCCAAATTCTTTCATTTGTTCAAAGGGCTTATTGCTATCTAAAAATATCAATTAGTTTGTTGGATGGTTAAAATTTCATGTGAAAAAATTTTTTTTGTTTATCTCATATATATACATTGGGTTGTTCAGAAAATAATTTCGTTTTTTCCCCCACCAATGGCGTTAGTTGTATTTTTACCCGCCAATTTCATTCTAAGCCATGTTGTCATTGTAAATTTCGACAGCCGACGTTTCAACATATATTTATAAAAAAATTTTTCTTTGATTTTGTACAGTAGTTTCTTTTTGGTGTCCTATCAAAAATGGAAAATGAAATGGGGATTTTTGCCATGTTTTGCTTTTTTATTACTGAAAAAGTAAGAATGCTGTTAAGAGAAAGCAAGAGAAAATTATATGAAATGTAGGGAGAAGATGTGTTAACAGAGTGCCAATGCCAAAATTGGTTTGCAAAATTCCATTCTGACAATTTTGATGTTAAAGATGCACCATGTGAAAGAAAGTTAGCTGAAGCTGATGATGACAAAATAAAGGTATTGGTTGAAGCAAACCGCTGAATAACAACATGAGAAATTTCTACAAGATTGAATTTATTGAATTCAACTGCTCACGACCAGTTGAAACATTGATATTTGGGTTCCACATGTTCTTAAAGAAAGATTTGCTCCATTGCATCGACATCTGTGATTTGCTGCTCAAATGTGAAAAAAACGATCTCTTTCTGAAGCAGATCATAACTGGTGACGAAAAATGGATTGTTTACAACAAAGTTGAATGCAAGTGATCATGGAGCAGAAGAAATGAGCCAGCTCAAAGCACTCCAAGACTCCATATTCATCAAAAAAACAATGCTCTTTGTTTGGTGGGATTTCAAGGGAATTGTTTTTTTTTGAGCATCTTCCAGACAATTCCACAATATTAATTTGGAAGCATACTGCTACCAATTGGACAAATTGAGTGATTTCATCAAACAGAAAAGGCCAGAATTGATTAAAAAAAAAAAAGCATAGTGTTTCACCATGACAATGCCAAACTTCATCCAAGTTTGATGACTTGCCAGAAGCTGTTACAGCTTGGATAGGATGTGTTACCACTCCCACCAAATTCACCATATTTGGCACTCTCCGATTATTACTTATTCTGATCTTTACAGAATTCTTTACACGGCAAAACACTTAGTTTAAATGACAATGCCAAAAATCACTTGGTTCAATTTTTTGCAAGCAAAGATCAGAAATTCTACGAGTATGGAATCATGCTACTATCAGAAAGATGGCAACATATGTTGGATTAAAATGGTCAATATATAATTAATTAAAATATTTATATACTATAAAAAAATTGTCATTCATTTTCATAAAAAAAACGAAATTTCTTTCCAAACAACCCAATATATAATGAAAAGTTGCAGAAAATAAAAGCTCGAAAAAAATGCTTACAATGTTAGAAAGAGAAGAAAAAATGCAATAAATTTTGAAAATCGAAATCTCAAATGTTTGGATAAATTAAAAACAAAATTATAGGCAAATTTCATACAATTCACTACATTTTAACCATGAATACTTCTATGAGTAATACATTTTATTAATCTGCAACTTTTCAATGTAGTTTCTATAGGAAGATTTTATAAATAAGTGCTTGAGAATATTAATAGAATAAACAAATAATTAAATTTAATTACTTACTATCTCTCTCTCTTCGCGTATCAGAAAAATATTGTTGCCTTGGAGTTACAGAATCTGTTTCTCTACTCCGTCTTCCATAACCTCGATGGTCATCTTTTCGACTAGTATGTCCACCTCGCTCACTATCTGCACCAGTTAACTATTGCCATAAATTTTAAAATAATAATTATTTTTTTTGAGTATTTATATAAGTATATTTTATCTAATATCATAATCTGAAAAAATTAACAGTTAAAGAATAAAAAATATAATATTTAAATTAAAAAAAGCAAACACATGCACACGCACACACGTGCGCACGCACGCACGCACACACACACACACACACACACACACACACACACACACACACACACGCACACACACACACACACACACACACACACACACACACACACACACACCAGGCTCTTGTAAAAAACAATATACGTATTGTCTGTCCACGAAAGCCGCGCCTAGCTAAGGTGGATAAAAAACACATACAACTTCATATTTCCCTAAACATTATTTGTCAAAAATTATCAGAGATTTATATACATATATTCTTTTTATCAAAAGATAATTTTGCCTAATTTGTTTTGATAAAAATTGTTAAATTTTTGCTAACAACAAACAGTTCAATTCATATTTACTCTCTCTCTTGAACTAGGTTATTAATAAATTAACTATATGCTTTATTATAAATATCGAAAGTTTATTTATATACATAAAATAAAAATGTAATTCCATAAAAGTATAAATTAAGTTTCATTCTAATATAAATTATTAGAATATTTATCAACTACAATTAATATTTTTATTAATTATTATAATAGTTATTTAAAAAAAAATTGCTCAAAATGTGAAGTTAAAATATTTTATTTAATCATTTATTAATTCAAACAAAAGATATTTTAAATTCTGTAATTTTTCAGCTACTTTTTGAATAATTAATTTATAATCATAAAATGCAGAAGAATGGAATGATATATAATTACTATTTCAAAATTAACAAACTAAATATTACAGTTAAGAATTTATAAAAACACTTCTGTTTCAAAGCTCTTCAACATTATGCTAAACTTTACAATATAATGTATGTAATACACCCATTGTCAAAGATTAAAATCGAATGAAACGTGTAGGTGATTGCAACATAAGTGGTTACAATATCAAAGAAAAAGGATATTTTATTGCGGAAAACTGAACATATGAAAGGAGGCTCTCGTACTCTGTTGGGCCACCTCTAGACTGGATACAAGATGTAATACATGTGGGCATGAAGGCATACAGGATCTGTATATCTTGTAGCATATCTGTCCAAAGTTGCTGTAACTGGACCCATAGAGCATGCAAACTCGTAGGCTGTCGAAGTTGGTGTCCCAGAAGATCCCACATTCTATTAGTAATAAATCTGATGACTGGGCAGGCAGGCCAAGGAAGTGTGGCAACTGGCAGAAACATGCCTGTGACATTCTTGCTACAAGTGGCTATGCATTATCCTGCTGGAAAATGCCCATAGGGAGCTCTGCCATGAGAGGCAACATTAGTGGCTGAGGGATTTCTTGAACATATCACTGTGTTGTCATTATCCCTTAGATCACTACTAGAGAGTGACCGACTATCATATGTGATGGCTCCCCAGACCATCAAACTAGCTGTAGGCAGTGTGTTGCTTTATAGCAAAGGCAGGATTGCAGACTGACCAGAGGGCCTCCAGACACAAACATGACCATTGTCACAATACCCAAAATGAATCTGGATTTATTACTGAAGACAACCTGGTTCTATTCTACAGCAGTCCAGTTTCATTGTGCACAACACAACTGCAAATGCAAGTGATGATAGGTGGCTATCAATGGCAGTATACGTAATGGGCACCATGAAACCAAATGTCCTTTGGCCAAGCACCTTAAAATGGTTCTGGCAGAGAATGGGACCTGTATCAATGGTGCCACCTGTCTCTGGATGGCAGACAACAAAACACTTCAATCTGTTCGTGCTTGACAGAGGAGTAGACAATCCTCCCTACTGCTGATCCGTTATGGCATCCTGAGTCTGATCTCCATGGGTGCATACCCTCATTCATTCACTGGCTTTAACATCTCCTAAGAGTCTTGTCAAAACAGCCTATGTGCTGAGAAATTCATCGATATGACCATCCAGCTTCTCATAGTTTAATAATCCAGCCCTTTTCAAATTCTGATAACTGGGCGAATTCTCTTTAACTGCATTCACATGTCTAATGATCAAATATTTCTACACAACAGTAAGGTTGGTTGGGTGAGTGGAGTTTAATGCATAAGGACCTCATGGGTCAAACTGAACCAAACAATTATATAAATATTAAGTAAATAAATAATTCATTGTTGATTAAAATCAATAAAAAGGAAGAAAAACAATTTGTATCTGTTAGTTTTTTTATGTAAATTTGAAAATTTATAAATATTCAAATAAAAATTATTCTAATGAAGAAAAAACAAGCCAATAAATATAAATTATTAATTATAATGGCTAGATTGTGATAAATTTACTTTTACACTAAAAATATATGACATAACTTCAATAATCAAAATTTGCATAATACTTCATTTTCTATTGATATTTTTGCAAAATATAGGCCAAATTTCTTCATTCATGGCTTTGTTTTATTCATAGGACTTGCTGCTATCTAAAAATAGCAAAATATTTCCTTGAATAGTTAAATCATGATATATATATATAAAAATAATCGCATTTTTGTCAATCTCATATACGGAATGAAAACTGAAAAAATATTTACCTAATTAGAAAGAGCTGAGAGAAAATAATAAATTACAAAAATTTTAAAACCATTTTGATGAAAATTAAGTGATATAAAAATTTTAATTTTTGCATAATTAATTAGGCTTAATTAAAAAACTATCAGCTTATAATTGCAGGGAAAAAATTTACATGATTGGCAAGCAAAAGGTTAAAGAATTTTGTGTGTCACAAAACACAATACATTCAATTCTGTTTTTTTATATGATAGATATGTTCCTGAAGAGTACATATTAAAAAACATATTGTATCTATGAAAAAATAAAAGATTGATTCTAGACAAAAAAAAAAGTAATATAATAAATCATATGTTTGAAAAATGATAAGATTCTAATATGAAAAATCATGTTAGAATCTTATCATTTTTACATGCTTGCACTTTTTATTTCATAAAGATTGCACATGTATATAAAAATGTATTATATAAAGTAAATTATTATTTGAAAAAATAACATGTTATTAATTCATATACAAATACGAGTTACACATAACAAGATTTTATTTGTTGTCATTTTCTGACAATAACTGCATACATTTGCCTAAGACAGCAATATCGCTGCTATCACTAGAAATATCTTGATCATCATCATCTTGCTCTATTGGTGAAATTCTTTCTTTGGAACAAAATTAGCACCAATCTCCTGTGGTGCGGATGTTTCAGTGGTTTTAGGACTGAATTCAGTTATTAATCATTGTATTTGTGTTTTTACTAGAATTTTATATAATTCTCTATAATATTTTATATAATTCTCTGTAAAATGCCATTGATGATTTTAGATCACATTGAAACTTTCCTGCTCATTTTTCATTAGGATCATGTTTGATAAAATAGTTTGAAAATTATATCATCATTTAAATTCTTTCTTTGGAACAAAATTAGCACCAATCTCCTGTGGTGCGGATGTTTCAGTGGTTTTAGGACTGAATTCAGTTATTAATCATTGTATTTGTGTTTTTACTAGAATTTTATATAATTCTCTATAATATTTTATATAATTCTCTGTAAAATGCCATTGATGATTTTAGATCACATTGAAACTGCTCATTTTTCATTAGGATCATGTTTGATAAAATAGTTTGAAAATTATATCATCATTTATTGACTTTTCAACAAAATTAATAAATTTATATATGCATTTATTTTAACTTTTATTAAATATTTTTATACTATTAAACATCAAAAGGGTACTTTTCATTTTAAATGCCAAACTCAAAATGAAGACAAAAAAATTTCATACTGAAATTATATATATAATTAGGGAAATTCCCCAGAAATTTCTTTTCTAATTGGAACCAACAACAACAACATGGAAGTGAATAATGTGATGCAAATGCTGCATTCACTGTAATATGGAAAAAATTTTTCTTAGAATTTGGGTTGATCATATTAAATCAAAGCAAATCGTGTAAAAAGAGAAATTTTTCCCTAATTTGTATTAATTCAAAATACACCAATACTTTGCATAGTCCAGTTAATTGGTTACTCTTTCTTATCGGACTATTTGAAACTGGACTGTTCGAGGTACGTAATCTATGAGAAAATTATAATTGGTTCCAAGAAATTTTCGATTTGCTCATATGTTTTTAGTTGTAAATTCTTACATTAATAATTATTTCTTTACGCATTAAACATTAAAATCTTTTATAAAGATTTATAATAGACAGAAGGGGACAGAAAGTGGATCCGAAGATCGGAAAGATATAATAGATACAAGGGGGCAGAGAAAGTGGATCCGAGCCCATAAAGACGAATAGATAAAGAGGGCTCGCCCAGCAGGTGAACCAGAGAAAGTGGATCCGAGCCCATAAAGACGAATAGATAAAGAGAGCTCGCCCAGCAGGTGAATGCTTTCACTTTCTCCAAGTCGACCACTTGGTGCGATTCCAAACGCAGAGCAGCGTTCTGCGTAAAGACGTATTCCCACTTCAGCTGTACCACCATAGACTGATGAGTCGCAAACACCGATATGCCAAGTATTCGTTCCCATTCAATGATTCAATTAAGCGTTTGTGGTAAATAACTGACAACATTGCATTTGAAAGGCAGGCACTATAACAAATGTTGTTAAGATAAATTTGGCAACACTGGAGCAGTAGCCTGCATGTGTCAGCTCCTCAAATAGTGGACTATTCGAGTCATATATAGGTAGTAATAGCGAGCACACTTATATTTTATATTTATTTTTAAAAATAAAGTAAATTAAAAAATTTTTATTAACAATTACAATCCGGACAATAGTGAAGCCTGGACTGTTTGAAACCGGCCTATGCGAGGCATTGCTGTAGTATAAAAACAGAATTGGGTATATTTCCTATTTTACTCTAGTAGTAATGAATGAATCTCGGGATCTGGAAAATTCGCCCCCGGAACATTTCGCCCCCTGTAGATAATGAATAGGCTACAAAATTGCAAATAGCCGATATGCCAAGTATTTGTTCCCATTCAATGATTCAATTAAGCGTTTGTGGTAAATAACTGACAACATTGCATTTGAAAGGCAGGCACTATAACAAATGTTGTTAAGATAAATTTGGCAACACTGGAGCAGCCGCCTGCATGTGTCAGCTCCTCAAATATGGACTATTCGAGTCATATATAGGTAGTAATAGCGAGCACACTTATATTTTATATTTATTTTTAAAAATAAAGTAAATTAAAAAATTTTTATTAACAATTACAATCCGGACAATAGTGAAGCCTGGACTGTTTGAAACCGGCCTATGCGAGGCATTGCTGTAGTATAAAAACAGAATTGGGTATATTTCCTATTTTACTCTAGTAGTAATGAATGAATCTCGGGATCTGGAAAATTCGCCCCCGGAACATTTCGCCCCCTGTAGATAATGAATAGGCTACAAAATTGCAAATAATACATCAAGCTTTTAATGATTCTAATTTATTTTATTTTAATATAATAAATGCACATTATTATCGTTTAAAACTCGAATTTATATGCAATACCTCTAAGGCAATCAATCAGAATATGATTTTGAAAAAGTTCGACTATTCTTTTGATATGCATTAGTTCATTCTGCATTTTAAGTTAGGAGATAAACTAAAAACCGAACTATTGTTGGCTACAGACAACACAAAATCAACAGACGAAGAACCAACCCCAATGAAAAGTAACTCCTCGCGATATTCAATTCGCATTGCGAGTTTC
>AYEL01086293.1:0-11533 GCA_000484575.1 Olivierus martensii
CTATCAGAACCCTACCCCTCGTTGCTAGTGAACTACATAATGGACGGTCCCTCCGCCAGCAGATTAGTGCCTACGTTACCGAGGAAACTAATGCATGCTGAAGCCGAGTATTGTAAGGAAGCCGAACGTATCCGGTGAAGTGACAAACATTTTGGCCGGAGCTGTACATAATTTAATATCTATTAGGTATTTAACTCTTTGCACTCAGAAGACAATATGTACTTGACAGGTTATTGACCTGCTACAACTCCAGTTGTCAATAACATCTTGACAGGGTCTGATTCCCTTATTTTTAATTATATTGAGAAATAATTTTCAAAATATCAATTTTTGTCATATTTTTCATTGTTTTATCATAGTAATCAAAATTTTGCTAAAATGTGGATTTTTAATTAAATTTTTAATTGCTTTATAATTGGAATTGTCTAATACAAGCGCCATGTTTGGACCGCCAAATTTTCAAGAACCACTCCTCCAAACTTCTCTGATTTGTTGTATCATGTTCCACATCTCCTCCTCATTAGTTTATATTTATTTTATTTTTCAGATAACTTCATCCAATAAATTATAATTTAGGAAAGTGTGGCCGCTTGTAAATAATATGATTTTAGTGCTTTTTCACTCATAAAATTCAATAAATTAATTTTATTTTAAAATTTATAAATTTTAACTATCAGAGAAACAAAGCAACCTATACCATGCTTGACGACTGATGCGGAAGTCGGCATCCTAGATTGTGGCGGGAAATATCTAACGTTTTCCAAATCAGCTGATTGTTTATTTATATTATCAGGTCATCAAGGATGAAATTTGTAGTTAATAATATTGCCAACTTTAACAGCTTATTATTTAATATTGGCTTAATATTTTACCTTTCTGTTTTTTTTGTTTGAAAGTTACACATCTCACCTGTTTAAAGAAATCACTGTAACCTCTAAAAGATATTTAAAACTTTTTTTAAAAATTAATTTTGTTGAAAATGGAACGGTCGGAAATTTGCACTATTATGAAGTATGAGTTCTTACGTGGAACTGCGGCATCGCAGACCGCGAGAAACATTAAGAGTGTATTTGGCTCTAGTGTTACTACGCAGCAGATTAATATCAAATTTCGTACAGGTAATTTTGACCTCCCAAATGAGACACGCGGTTGCCCAGAATCAAAGGTCAATAATGACGAACTAAAGGTCACTGTTGAGTCTGACCCATCTCAGAATGCCTGTGAATTATCATTGAAGTTTGGTGTTAGCAAACAAACAATATTAATTCATTTAGCTCAAATCGGTAAAAGTGAAAAAGTTATATAAGTGGGTTCCATATGAACTGAATGAAAAACAGAAACAAAAGTGTTTGGAAGCTTGCTTGATGTTGCTTTCTCGTCACAAATCTGATCCATTTTTGAATCGAATTGTCACTTGTGATGAGAAATGGATCCAATATGACAATCGCAAACGTTCAGCACAGTGATTGGACAACTACCAATCACCAAAAAAAAATTCCAAAGCGTAATATTCATCAAAAGAAGCTGATGGTGAGTGTTTGGTAGTCTAGCGCAGGTGTGATCCCATTATGATTTCATGAAACCTGGCTCATCGATCACAGCAGAAATATACTGCAACCAACAGGACAAAATTATGCAAAAAGTTAAAGAAAAACAGCCTAGATTGGTCAACAGATCGACTCCTATCTTATGGCATGATAACGCTAGACCACGCACTGCACAAATGACTGTGGCAAAACTACAGGAATTAGAGTTGGAAATTCATCATCATCCTCCATACTCACCAGACCTAGCCCCCTCTGACTACCACTTCTTCCGCAATTTGGACAACTTTTTAATAGGAAAACAATTTAATTCCAACAATGCTGTAAAAATGGCCTTCCAGGAATTCATTGACTCTCGTCTGCCAGGGTTTTTTATACCACTGGCCTGAACAACCTGCCGCTTAAATGACAAAAGTGTATAGACAATATGGGTGTATACTTTGATGAATAAAATTATTCCTTATATTTGTAAGTTATCAACCAACTTTGGCTTTTTTTCTACAAATTTCATCCTTGATGACCTGATAGTTATATTTTAAAAATAACACAAAAATTTAAACAATAAAGTAATTTTTGTGTTATCTGCAGTCGAAACAACTAACTAGTAGACCAGTGGTGCATAATTATTGTCAAACAGTGTCCATCCAAGGTCAACTGCTTGACCTTAGGCTATGGGCTAGTTACATTATGTTGACTAAGGGGAGAACCGTGATAATCTGTCCCCTTTGTTTTAAAATGCTATTATTATTATATTTTAACTATTTTTTGAAAAATTAATGACTTAGAATGACTAAATACAGAGAAATAATTCACCATCCGCCATTTTTAAAAGGCACTGAAACAAATCTTAAGTAAAAAAATGTATAAAAAGCAATACTTTATCAAAAATCAATGCCTTCAATCAAAGAACTATCATCCTGCCATCTGTATGCCAGATGGCAGGATGATAGTTACGTATACAAATTATAGCAATATTTATTAAAATAAATAAATTATCAACAAAGTTGACATTCTCATACATACTAATACTTCTTATAAAATAAAAAAGTTATTAATCCGGAATTATTTAAGAAAATAGGAACAAAAATGGCTAATAAACAATTATTTTAATTCATATGCATTATTTGAAGAAAATATGAAGAAAAATAGCTAATAAACAATTATTTTAAACATTTATGTAGTAGAATACCATATTTCATCTGCGAGAGCGATAATACGATTGTATGTACGATGATATCGAATTATGCTCAGCTATATCAAATTACATTATAAATTGTCTTCGTTAGTTGGAAAAGTTTTTTAGAATTATGAAGTATTTGGTATTATTAGATGCAGAATCTCATCAAGATTGTAAATATATAACACTTACTCTTACCTTCAAGCACTATTAGCAGTTGAGTCTTTTTTAATTCTCTCTTAAGCTAACGTTTTTGGTATTTATTATACCATCTTCAGGCTTAATTCAATAACGAACTGCGTTTTTTTCGTTCCTTTAATGTTCTATTCTACTATGCAATTTTAAATTCTATTCCAAGAAGCATTTTTTTTAAATTCCATTCTAAGAAGCATTTTTTTAATAAAGACGTTCCGTTGTCATGGCGACTCATATAATGTGACGTAACGTGACGTAATATACGATATTATTCGCTTTTCTTAACTTCCTAAACCAAAAATAATAATGGTGCTATCATCTCTGGCTATCTATCATGTCAATTACATAGTTCCATAATGGGGGGAGGTCAATTGCAGTCCTATTGTTTATCAAGGTTTCTTTCTTCTGTCTCGCTTTTATCTCCACAGTTTCTGTGGTCAGGGCCTGCCTAATTAGAATGGAATTTAAAAAAAATGCTTCTTAGAATAGAATTTAAAATTGCATAGTAGAATAGAACATTAAAGGAACGAAAAAAACGCAGTTCGTTATTGAATTAAGCCTGAAGATGGTATAATAAATACCGAAAACGTTAGCTTAAGTGAGAATTAAAAAGACTCAACTGCTAATAGTGCTTGAAGATAAGAGTAAGTGTTATGAATAAGAGAAAAAGCAGTATTTTAATGATCTGTTGTAAATATATAAACATTTTTTTTATCCGATGCCTGAAATCATGAATAATTTGAAAAATTATGTATTGTTTACATATGCAAATTAGGCCTAATTGCTTTCGTATTTTTTTTCTCTTATTCTTTTGATTCTTTATCCAAAATTAAAAAAATGATATCAGAATAAAGTATATTTCTGACAAAATCCAATTTTTTCGTGCCAAAAAATTAAAATGCAAAAAAGTTATGGCAAGAAAACAAAAAAAAAAAATTTTTTTTAAATGGCCATGCTAGTGCTGTAGATGATTAAATAAAAAATTTTTTAAAAATGCAAAGAGTTAAATATCAGATACTGATTAAATATGATTGAAAAATACACATATCAGATGCATTGCATCCTCTTTGTGCTATTATTGCATTCTGTTTAGAAATAAATATGACACAATGCGTCATATTTATTTCTAAAAAAATACCTATTTCTTCTAAATTCTAACATTAAAAATATCAACAAAAACATACCTTTGGATGCTTTTTAGCATCTAACAAAACCAAACAATTTTTTAATAATTTATAGATAGTTTTTTGATTTTGAAATACATCTGCAGATTTCATCATATTTCTGGCTACTTTATACAATAACATGGCTACAGGCAAAGTAAAAGGATTTTGCTCTTTATCATCCATCATGTCAGAACACAATGTTGTCAAATCATAAAGTTTTACTACATCATCATTTTTTCCTGAAAAAAATTTAAAAATCTTATAAAATAATGAATAATAAAATTCATTTTATAATTAATACCTTTAAATATCTAGTAATATACTGCTATTGGATACGAGAATCAACAAAAAAAAGCATTTATAGCAGAATAAAACATTTTACATTGTATTGATGAGAGCTTAGTATAATTGAAAATATCATACAAAGTTTGTTTTTAAATTACATTTTATAAATTAAATATTTTATACTGCTGTAAGTGTTAGTGTTTTGTATATTAATTTTATAAGTTATTTCTGAAGATAAATATCATGAAAATAATATAAAGCAACTCTTAACATTAAAGCTTATCATACTTCTATTTAATTTTTAAAACAGCTATTTTACATACAGGTAGTTCCCACCTTTATGAGGTAATTTGTTCCTGGAGTGATCTCATTAAGTAAGAACTAAACCAAGAATCAATTTCTCATAGACAAAATGTTAAAACCAGGAATTCCATTTTTGCCAATGCAATTTGACCACAATAACATGAAGTACAAATTAACAAAATCAATAGTATATAATTAAACAGTGTTTATTTATCCAAATAAATGAAAATACGAGGTGTGATCAATATATAACTGGATAGTGGTTATGCCACAGTGATGGTGGGGTTGAGGCTAATGCTTCTAGCTGGCAGCTCTGTTAAGCCTTGTGACTCAGTCTGGAAAAATCTTTGTGCTGTGTGCATCCATATCTGTTTCACAAGGAATTTTGTTAACATGTGTTCTGAATCCTCTGTGATTGCCAAGATGAATGCAAAAATTTGAACAGCGAGCAAACATCAAATTTTGTTTAAAACTAAGAAAAGCAGTGTCACAGACTCTTGCAATGCTTTGCCAAGTTTATGGTGATGAAACCATGAGTCAAACTCAATGTTATGAGTGGTATTCATGTTTTAAAAGTGGTTGGATGTCACCCGATGATGATGATAAGCTGGGACGTCCCCATACCAGAACAATTGCCGAAAATGTCATTGAAATTCATCAGAATCAACAATTAACAATCAGATGAAGTTTGTGACATGACTTTTTTAAGTTGTTTTGGGAGCCAGAATTGTGGTTAAAAAAAAAACTGGCTTCTCCATCATGACAGCACACCAGCATATTCATCAAATAAAACTCATGAATTTTTAACATTCAGCATCATGGCTTTCATTCCATACCTTCCCTATTCACTGGATTTAGTTCTGTGTGATTCTTTTTATTCCCAAAAATGAAGTTGAGCTCAAGGGGTGACATTCTGAGACGAAAGAAGAGATTGAAGCTGAATCCAGGTGATGTTAATCAGCTTAAGAAAGAAGACTTTGTGGGGGCTTTTTGCAGCATGGCAGAAATGCTGAATTCACTGTGTTGATGCAGGAGGAAACTTTTTGAAGGCGATGGAGCCCAAAATGTAATTTTTTAATAATAAAGATGTATTTAAAGCCAGTCCAGTTATATATTGATCATATCTCATACAGCCTTTAAAATTAAGCAATTTATAAAAATAAAGAAATTATGTTATATTAATGTTAAAAAATTTTTATTCTTCATTATTATTGACAAATAAGCTGATGAACCAATATCTTAGACACAATCTGGGAATAGAAGTTATTTACATAATATGCCAATAAAACCAGACTTTGCTACTTTGCTTCTCAGCTGCCATTTTTAATTTTCCAATTTTGAAGCAAATATTGAAGTTTCTGCTACAAAACCAATTGTACTTTATTGTATAGATATGTATGTAAGCTTAAATACCTTTTTATGAATGTTTAGAATTTATTTATTGTAATAAATGTCCATATTTTCAATTTTTTTTGATATTTCATATTTAAAAAAAAACTCTTAAATCCAGGAACTCAAACTACAAACGTGTAAACCGAGAACTACTTGTATTTTATTTTTACTTTTAGATTATTTTTAAGATCAATTGTATCTTGCTAATTTAGTAATTAATTTAAAGTAATTAGAAATACAAACCTTTAAAAAGCCAATAAGTATGACCACTTTTAGTAGCATTTGATTTTAAGAATGAAAGAATATTTTGAGCAATATCTTTTACAACATTTGGTGAAAACTGAGAATTTTTTATATATGGAATGTCCCTTGTCTTGATGAATTCATATTTCTAACAAATAATTTGCTTCAAATGTAGATCTCAAATTTAATTTTAAAATATTTAAATTTTTTTCTATAAGGCTAATTTTTAGTATGATTACCTGTACAATACCATTGAGATGATAACACATTACAACTTCTGGAACATTACACATTAAATTGTCTAACCAATAATCAAGGCCTGTCAGAACATTAATAGGTTTTTTCATATCCCTTTAAAAATAAATATTAAATATTTAATAAAAATAATTCATCTAATAAAAATTATCACAATAAAACTTCAAAAATTTGAAGTGACTATTTTTATACATAAATTTACTTATACAGATTGAGACCAACAGAAATTTTACAATATTTATTACTTAATATATCTGTGGCCAAAGAAGAGAAATCTCATCCCTTTATTGGATTGGTAAGTGTCCTGGGCATTAGATCTGATGCCCAAGGCACTTTCCAGTCCAAATAACAAATTAACAAAGAATGCCTTATTCAAGTTTTAAACTTTTGCTAGTTTCTGTTGATTTCTATTGGCATTATTTTTTGTAAAAAATTTCATGATGCTAATTTTATTATATAAATATAATAGTTAACCTTAATTTTAAACTAACTGCAGGATGTGTTCCTCCTCCAAATATTGGCATATCTGATCCTATGAGCATATGAATATCTTCAAAAGTCCACAATACATTTCTCAAAAATTCTTGTCCACTGTTTTGTACTTCCTCCTATCTTGAAACAAGAGAGAAATGAATTAATAATATTTCATATTTTAATTTTATATTATAATTGTAATTCATACTTCAACTTCTTTTATTGGATCAGGAATATTTACAATATAATCATTAAATGGTGTAATTGGACTATTTGTTTCTCTTGATGGTTTGGAATTATTTGATTTTATTGCTTCTTCAGATACTTTTTCTGTTTCTGATGATTCAAAAACTTCTTCAGAAGATCCTTCTGCAATACTAGACAGATGTTTATTATTATGCAAATTTGAAATATTTTCTAAACTAGGCAAAACCTGGGACAAGTTACTATTCAAGCTAAGATCAAGTAACAACTATTATAATTCTATACCTCAGAGGCATATACATAGTGTCATATGCCTCTAAGGTACAGAATTGTTATTTTAATTGAACAATAAATAAAGATTTTTCTAAATTAAAAATGGTCAATAGATAGTAGTTAATCATTTTTTAGTTAAAAGTTTTATGTGAAACTAATAAAACAATTTGAAATCACATATAATAGTTTTATGTAATTTCAATTAAAATTTTTAACTATTTTCTTATAATTACTGGTAAGTCATACTTTATAGCTATTTGAGAAAATGATCTAAAATGTGTTTAAAATATTTATTTAGGCATCAGGAAAAACTTTTTAATTTTTATGTTATGAATTCAAATATAAAAAAAAGTATTTATAATTTAAAAATATTTTTAGTATTCAAACATCTATGACTAACTTTTATAACAGTGATGCACAAGTATTTAAAACATCAATATGCTAACTAAATTCTCTAACTAAGGATCCGACCAGAAAAAGAGAAGCTAATGTAAATAAGATTGTGAAACATAAAAACTTTCTGCAAATATGGAGTGTCAAGAAACAAGAAGCACCGATATGTTAGATTATTTGCATACATTACGGTCCATAAAACACCAATAAAATATAGACCTACTGTGGAGAAGAGAATGACGCCAACCTATGGGCTGGAAAAAGCGATTGCAGATTGGTGTAGTGGAATACTCGGTGAAACTGAAAAATCTACACGAATTACCACAGCAGTTTTAGATAAAATTAAAAACCTAACTATGGAGGATAATAGTATTTTAACAACATATAATTTCAAAGCGTTGTATCCATCATTACAACTTGAGCCAGTCTGTATACATTTTTACTGATTCTTATTGGAGAACCTCCCTCAGGAGCATACTGACGCGACACTCCTTCGAGAAATCACACACCTGATATACTACGGCTCCTATTTTATGTTTAATGGAAAAATATTCAAACAATGGGGGTACCCATAGGAAGCCCCATGGCAGGAATGCTGGCAGAAATACTATTGAGTGCAGTGAAAGAGCAAGTACTATACAAATTCCAGCCAAGTATTGAATTATATATATACTACATTGACGACATCTTGATAATTTGGAAGGATGATCAAAATATAGAGAATATAACGAACGCTCTAACATTAGAGCAATAAGGCTTAAAACTGAAAAACGAACAAAAACTGAAACGAACAACTGAAACATACACTTTTTAGATCTACAGTTGAACATACAAAATGGCATAATTAGAACAAATATATATCATAAGCCGAACCAGTCATAATACCAAGATGGTCGAACGACCCTACATCATATAAGAAAGCAGCTTTCAGAAGCTATTACAAGAGGGCATTAACCTATTGTAGCAATAATGAAGATCTGAATAAAGAATTGAAGTACATCCAACAGGTAGGTAAAATACATGGCTATAATAATTCATTTCTCACTCAGATATTCAAGCAAGTAAAGAAAAACTTAGGGAGGCCGAAAGAAGAGAAAATGGAAAGTAATAGTTTCCTAACAATACCATACCACTTAAAGAACCTTAATATGACAAAAAAGATAGCTAAGAGAAGTAATAAGAAATTGGCAACAAGAAGAAACCTAACAATATACAATGCATTGAGGAACGAAAAAGACCCTCTAGAACACAAAGATAGAAGAGGTGTTTATAGAATCTCATTTCAAGACACGCAGGAAAACGAAGAAAAAGCATATATAGGAGTGACATCTAGAACCATAGAAAGGAGAGTTGAAGAGCATAAGAGGGATATACAACAGGCAAGACTTACGACTGCATTAGCATTAGAGGCCTATAATAAAGATATTGATATCAAATGGAATGCTACGAAGCAGATTAAACCGATTCCGAACAATACACTACCGATAGTAACTGAAATGCTGGAGATATTAAAAAGGGTAAAAAAAGAGAAATTAGTTAATGATAGAATAAACTGGGAATCGCTTATAGCCTGGAAATATGCTTTAACTGATATTTAATACTAATGAGAGGATAGCTCGGAATTTTAAGAGACTGAAACTTAAGACTGATGTGACAGCTTGTTCAGCAATTAGAGCTACATAAGAACTATATATATTTGTTGTGACTTTTATAACTATTTATATATTTTGTGTTATAGTCCGTTTCACTAGTCATGGCCGGGATAATTATATGCGCAGTAGCAAAGATGAGTCTATGTAATGACTACGGGGATAGAGTATCTACAATGACGTCAGTGGAGTGCCTGGGCAAGCTACGTAATTATTCTTTTTGTAAAAGAAAAGAGTTAAAATCTTTTTTAAAACTTTGTAGAGAAAAACATATTGTTACAGCCCGCACTTTCAGTTCGTACAGTACATACTGTACTGTACGAGCTGAAAGTGTACCTGAGGTCGACAGCGGAAACCTGTTTAATAACTCCAGAGCCCCATTTCCTTACTGCGCATAGCCCGGCCATGACTCGTGAAACGTACTATATTTGTTTTTATTATTTTTGTTTGTTTAAAGTATAGGCATCTGATTGTATTAAATTTTTTGTTATAACCAACCAAACGAACACAGCCAAACTTCCCCTGGTGGTCAAAGTCTATTTTAAATTTTGTAAATGATTATTTTTTGAATTAATCCTATGGTGCCACCATCTGTTCAATTAATAATTAATTAAATTTTAGAATTTAGAATTAAGGTGGCGCCATCTAGTAATTAATGATTAAACTATAATTTTTTAAATTAATTTCCCAAAATAAAATTTTGCCACCCACCAGACTCGAACCGGGATCCTTGGGATAATGCCCTAATGCCTTAACCGATTAGACCACGGTGACGTCTGGCAGAATTCCACTTCGCTATCCCAAGGATCCCGGTTCTAGTCCGGTGCAGTGGCAAAATTTTATTTTGGGAAATTAATTGAAAAAATTATAGTTTAATCATTAATTACTAGATGGAGCCACCTTAGTTTAAATTCTAAAATTTAATTAATTATTAATTCAACAGATGGTGTTACCATAACATTAATTCACAAAATAATCGTTTACAAAATTTAAAATAGACTTTGACCGCCAAGGGAAGTTTGGCTGTGTTCGTTTGGTTGGTTAGTAATGGTTAATCCCGACTGAAAGTTTGATCTGAGTTTTTGTTATAACTTCTGTAAAATTATATGCATAAGAAAAAGCAATAATTATTTATTTGTAAATATGAATTCAAAAATTTTAAATTGTTCTTAATGTTTAAATTAGGTGAAGAATGTATAAACGAATGTATTCTAATACATTGTAGTTACCATAGCAATATATGTAAACAATATCTTGATTCGAACTTTATTGAATCTTTTAACTTATTGATTCATTATTAGTTAATAGTAATTTATTTAATTGTCTTCTCCCTTCCTTTTCCAGAGCAATCTAATATTGTATCTAAAATATGCTGAAATGTTTTTTAAATTAATATTCATTAACTTTCTAGATAATGTCACATTCATCTACTTATTAAGAAATTTATTATTTTAATATATTTTTTTTTATAATCCTCTGTCAATCAATTTATAAATGGACTGATAAAATCACAAAACTGAGACAAAATGCATTCCCATATCCTTCTGTAAGTCAAATACTACAAAAAATATTTAAGAAAAATTGCTTTAATTACAGTGTTTTCCATTTCTTAAAGCTAAAAAATGATATTAATACAGATGATGTTCATTATTATTATTATTATTATTCGGCAGCGAATGGAGCGCTAAAGGTTAAATTAATATTCATTAACTTTCTAGATAATGTCACATTCATCTACTTATTAAGAAATTTATTATTTTAATATATTTTTTTTTATAATCCTCTGTCAATCAATTTATAAATGGACTGATAAAATCACAAAACTGAGACAAAATGCATTCCCATATCCTTCTGTAAGTCAAATACTACAAAAAATATTTAAGAAAAATTGCTTTAATTACAGTGTTTTCCATTTCTTAAAGCTAAAAAATGATATTAATACAGATGATGTTCATTATTATTATTATTATTATTATGGAT